>JBBPKS010000550.1:0-11631 GCA_038089355.1 Pulveroboletus ridleyi | reverse complement strand
GCCAAATACCCTACTTAATATGAAAGGTGCAAAACTGTTACAATGACATGTGTGGATTAAAATGGGTATATCTCCACAGCATTCACACATGGTCACATGACTCAGGGACAACATTTGTAGCCAAGGGGTAGTAGTTCCCACGCCCCCACTAAAGCTAAGCGAAATTCCCACACCCTCAGATACTACATCACACACACTCCAAAAGTACTAAACATTGTAACAGTTTTGCACCTCACTGTAAGTCCTGCGCCAACGTCCTCCTAGGTATCCCCTTGCTGCTCTGAACTCCATTCGTCCCCTCATGAACTTCATATACTAACCCTCAGACCTCCATAAGGCCAATCACATGACTAGTCACATGATGTGTCCAGACCCTGATGTCATCTATGACATCATAGTCTCAAGGTTACCACATGTAGACTATCTTAGATCCCTCCACAATTGGATCTTCTTGGCATTCCTATGTGACCTCCTAGATCTCCTGATCTCTAATTTCCCCATTGTATCTATATATTATTATCTCCACGGATCTAGATCCAGATCCCAGGATTCACCTCACAGTAGCCTTGCACTCTTCATCTCTGTCCATGCTTCCATTCTCTTCTCACATTCATTACTATACTGTTGTTACCTTTCTATGTACATATTAGACTCTAGCATATTGTAAAGTACTTACATAAATTTGATAATGGTTTTATTATGTCATTTTTATGTAACTATCATCAGCTAGCACTATATAAATCCCATTATTATATGATTATTTTCTCACCCTCATTATGAAATCTATTTCTACCTCTTAAAGAGATAACATCATCTCTCTCCTTTCTCTTGATCTTTCCTATAGGAAAATAGCCTCCCAAACTGCTCTAGGCAAGTTTACAGTGTCTAGGGTTCTTCAGGAAATCCAGCCAGACAAGACTAGACATCTTGGTGGATATTCTTCAAAACTTTTACCTAGCAATAAAAGAGCTATTGTTTAACAAATTATTACTGGAAATGCCAAAAATACTGTTCAGGCCACTAAATTCATCAATGGCATTATTGATACTCCTATCTTCTCTCAAATAGTCAGGAATACCCTCAAAGAAGCCTCTTTGAAAGCTGTGGTAAAGAAGAAAAAACCTCTTCTTTCTAAGAGTCACAAAAAAAGAAGATTAGCCTTTGTTCCTAAGCACCAACATTGGACTGTGGAGGATTGGAAGAGAGTAATATGGTCAGATGAAACTAAAATCAATAGAATTGGGTCAGATGGACAAGAATATGTGTGAAAAAAGGCAGATGAAGGATTGATTTTTACAGAGGTCAAAGGTACAGTAAAGCATGGACAAGGTTCACTACTGGTATGGAGATATATAGGATGGAATGGGGTGGGAGTTTTGAGTGAGGTGGAGGGAAGGATGGATGCTGAACAGTATGTGACAATCTTAGAGCAAGGACTATTGGAAAGCATGGAGAAATCTAGAATTCCAGAAAATGACATTGTCTTTCAACAAGATAATTATTCCAAGCATATCTCTAAAAGAGCTCAAACTTGGTTTGAAGAACAAGAAATTAGGCTTTTGGATTGGCCTGCAGTCTCCAGACCTCAATCCTATTGAACATACCTGGAATTATCTCAAGAGGGGTTTTTCAGCTAATGAAAGTGCCCCTAAAGGAGTTCATCAATTATGGGAGAGATTAGTAGAGGAGTGGGAGAATATATCTGTGGAACAGTGTCAAAAATGGATAGAAAGCATGCCTAGAAGGATTGAAGCAGTTATCAAGGCTAAAGGAGGTCATATCAAGTACTAGATACCTAGCTTTATACATATAAAGTTAAAAACTGTCCCAATGAGTGATGATTTTAAAATGACTGCCACTTCATCAAATCTTATTCAAACCCTTTGACCCCCAATCCAATAGAAAGCCAGGAATAGGTACTATATTTCATACACTCACCATGTTATATAAGATTTAGTGGTTATTGTGTTTTATTGCATTTAGTGAAAAACATGCAAACATTGGAACAGTTTTTTGAGCCACTGTACTGTAAATAGAAACCTGGAACTGAATAGAAAAGCTAGATAAACAGATAAATGAGAGACAGAATGAACTGATCTCAGGATGATATGGATGGACTATAGATATGACTGGGGATCTTGATAGATGTATGGGCAAGCCAAAAAAGGTGGTTTGCAACTGTAGGAGGCCACTGGTTCCTATATCATTCCACATTGATTTTTGGTATACAAGTAATCTTTTTCCTGTTAAGTATTTCTCATTGACCTACAATATGACACTAACTCAAATGTACATGCTGTCTGCAATAGTGGTATATCTTCTTTTTGCAGCTTGTATAGCTAACAACTGAACTTTGAGCACAATTTTAGCTCCTGTGTGCCTGCTGCCATGTTGTGACCAGCTGAAGACACAATTCTGGAAACACCATGCCATTTTCTGGTGACAATTGCAGTCCAATCTATGATATATATCACACTGCACTGTTAGAATACATGAACCACCCTAACATTGGTTCAGAATTCAAGACATAACTTGACTGGCTAAATAGTCAGTGATTGTGGGTACATCATATTTATTCTAGAATTCAAGTTGGTGACAGTTCTGCAGGAAAAAATTAGATCTGAATGCTCCTGTCCTATCATCCCTTAGAAAATTCATGCCAGTATTCATCCTCCCACCCCAGCAGGCCAAGTCATGTATAGACATTAACACACACTCTGACCCACAAGCATTTAGATCAGTACCAGAATTGGAATTGGGATTTCCATGTAATTCCTGTGCCTATGGCCTAGAGTATGGATACTTGGATGCCTAGCCTGAGGTGGGCAGTACCTCATTTATATCATATTCCAATTCTGACTACTCACATTATTTTCTTTCCACCTGTCTTCTTTCCTATCTGTCATATCTGATCTGACCTAGAAACTTGGACCCAACTCTGGACCCAACTCTAGACACTTTTCCTTAACCTCTGGTGTATTTTCAATGAGTTCACTCTAGCATTCTGGACATACCATATTTAGTTATCCTTGTTCTGTGCTTAAGTTCCATTCCTCACTTACTGTACATAGCTACTAGTCTTGCTCTCAGTCACCCTCCATCCCTGTGCTCCACTTAGGAATGAGTTGTTCCTGACATTATTGGTAAGTTTTGTATCTTTTCCTATAAATTCAAACTAAGAGAATAAAATAAAATGGTCAAACATCCAGACTCCACTTTATTGGTAGATTCTGTAAGTTATTTTTATTAGTTCCTTTAAGACAAATGCATTGAATAGATAATTGACAGTGCTATCACTATTAACAAATCCATGCAAGATGTATTTGGATACAAGAGAACATTAGGTCATTAACAGTTGGTAAAGCTTATAAGCAATATCAACATTATATCAGCTTTTATCTTAATGGTGAACTGACTCTTCAGAGTCTCAAGTTCTGTCATAGAATAGTGAATGGACAAGTAAGTTATAGTGTTTGCTTTCATTTTGAAATTCTCATATTTGATGCAATATTATAGATTTACTGTTTCTCACATCCTTTTACTCTATATGGTCTTCTTGAATTCTATGGACAACCTACTGTACTTGTAGGATTAAATATGGAAAGAAAGGTAAACAACATTCAAGTACCAACTCTATTGATGATGCATTTGTGATTGCTGGAATAAGTCAATTATTATTATTGTTACAAGACTAACTTAAGTGCTTAGGTACTTTATAATCACTACTACCCTCTGACCAATGAGAAACTTTTTAGCAAAGATCATATCTTTCATACCTTTTACTAACCAGTTTTTGCTTGCTTACAGTTAGCCCAGAATTCTTCAGGATAGGCTGAATACTTAGTCTTTCATTCACTCTGTACTACAGTCTCACTTTCCCTAGATGCTATGGTACCTCTTTAACTATGTTAGCTTTTTATTATTTTTCCTTGTGTACATATATGTCTTTTCAGACTGTTATGTATCTTCCAAAAAAATAGAATTGTATATAATATAAAAATTATTTCATTAGTTGTTTATATTTCAAGAACATATATTAATTATAGCATCTCTAATAATAATCTTTATAGGCTATAATATATGTATAACACCTGATCATAATCATATGAATCAATTATCTTACTTTACCAAGGTATGTGTGTTTATAAAATACTGATGTATCAACTAGAAAAATCATCTCATTAGTTGTACATATCTTAAGACAGTAAATATTTACATATTCATTCTAAAATAAAACTCCATTAAAATATATACAATGTCATAGCATGGTGAGCACTAGTAGCTGATATAGTTATGAAAAGGTGGTGATGACACTCAGGGCAATAATTTCTCTGGCCTGAAAAAGGAAGTTATCAACTGGCTTGTTAATCTTTATGCTCCCATCTTCTCTCCTACCTTGTCTAGTCTGAAATCAAATCACAGATTGGAGTATAATGTTACTGGGTGTCTCCTCTACCCAATTGAGTACAACTGGGACAATACCAAGTATGTATTTAGATTTATGTTTGTTCACTGTACTACTAACTGTTGTCAGGGTGAGGAAAAACATTGCAAGCACCACCTGCAGTTCTTAGTAACTAAGGAGTTTTGGCTGAGGTTTCTGTATGACACAAGATATGTACCAGTACAATTCTGACACTGTTGAGAAGGGGCTGTTCAGATCAACATTATTATTGAAGGTAGAGCCTTACTCTGGACAGGTTGATGCATGCATGAATGTAATTTAAAAAAATGTAATTGAGTTATAGGTGATGATCATCCACAGATCCTGTCATATACTGTATAGTCAGCCAAATGGAAGATTATATGATGGAATGCATGGGACTGGACCATCTCAGATTATATAACCCAGTCTAGGTTGTCTCAGGTTATCACTTGACAAGTATTTCATATTGCTCTCATGATACTATTGGATGATATCATCATTTGATATAGTCTTGTCTGGGCCCTGCTAACCCTTGACTCTATGACTCAGTGGCTTATTGTGATATCAAATAGCTTATCTTCACCCTATAGCATTTATCTCTCTTATCTTTTCAGCCTATGACATTTAGCCCTCTTATCATCCTATCATCCTATAGTGTTAGAATCTTAACTGAGGTCCAATAGCAGATAACACTTCTTTGACTAGGATATTACATAGTCATATTAGGTAATGCCTTGTACTTTAGTATATAAGGGTGCTCTCTGGGGCCCTGATATGTTAAGGAAATATAGTATTTTTCCTTTACATTAACCATTACAGCTTCTAAGTGTTGAGTCTACCTACTCTACTAAGTCCTTCAATCAGTAACCACTATTGATTATCAAACCTCACACCCATCAAGTCTATCAAGTTACTTCAACACCTACCCCTACTATCCAGCTAGTGTTTTTTATAGATCATCTCTGCTTATCCTTGGTTATTAGATTCATTGGTGATATCATCCCTTTGAAAAAGGGCAAACTGTCCTATTATAACTCCAGGATTGTTAGGGATTGTAGCAATTCTTTCCTGATTGCTCTCCCTCCTTTCTTCAGCTAACATAGAAATGAAGAATAGGAAGAACCAAAAATAACTGAGAACAATATAAGCAACTGAAAAAGAAACATAAATGAACAAACATGAAAGATGCTAGTTGTTAAAACCAGATCTCTGGAATGTAACTCTGGGATGTCCAGAGTTTGGACAGGACTTGGTTTCACCTTATGTGGGATATCCTTGTCACAAGTCTGGGTTGTTCTGTAATTTTAAAAGATAGAAGAGGGTCAGATTGACCTTGTGGCAAGCAACAGAGGTTGAGAGCAGATCAGATGAGAGTTCAGAGACTCCAGGGGGTCAGAGGGTCAGAGACCAGACAGTTTAAGATGATATTTGAACTGAGATATCTATAACAGAAATACAGAGACTTATATATAGATATAAAATGTAGGTATTAGTAATAGTCCAGAATGCAGATGCTACATAAGTAGGCCAGAGCTGTACTCCTAAGCAGAGCACAGGGACAGAGGGTGGACAGGAGTGAAGCTAGTGGCTATGTACTATAAGTGAAGAATGGAACATGATATAGAGAACAAGGAAAATTAAATACAGAGTGTCTGGAATGTCAGAGGTGTGGACTCATCAAGAATGCGCCAGAGGAGATGGATCCAGAGTTGAGTCCAGAGTTGGATCCAAGGATCCAGATGGGACAGATATGACACTAGTGAGGCAGTGTATGTGATTTGCCAATGCTTTGACAATGCTTTTGTGTCACATCTGGATAAGTTATTGAAAACACTGCAAACATTACCTTTTAACCAAACAGACCACAATAATGGTAAGCAATATACAAATAAATCTTACCTAAGTATTGCTGAAGTTATGCTTAACTTAGTCTCAGATCAACATCTCTTTCACTATCACTAACATCACTATTTTCATTTCCATGGTATATAATTTCAACTATTGTGTAAGTATTTAGAATACTTACACACATCTTTATCTCTCACTTGCAGAAGATAACTCAATATATTTCATAAAAGAGATCAGGAGATGGCTAAAGGTAAATAACATAATATATATAAGTATTTCAAATGCTTATACACATGCTAGGACATGAACATGGATGTTCAAGAGATACATATATCACATTAGACATGTTTGAACCAGCACTTCAAGTTAACATCTTAGCAGACAGAATGACCATAGATAACAATAACAAGAAGTAAGAGCTGGAGGTGAGAATCAAAATATCATACATAAACATTGTGTGATTTTTCTTAAACATAAGTGATTCTCAAAGTTGAGCTGGCAGTCCAGCTAGGCTCAGGCTCAGCACAGGCACACTCAGTCAGAATTTGAATATGAGGTGCTGGCACATTGCCGAAACTCCGTGATCCATCTGTACATCCCACCGAAGCAGCTGTTCGCAAGGTGAATAAAAAGTGCGCAGCGATAAGCTATCGTGTGATCTGATCCTCAGCCAACATACACCATTATCTACTACCATGCCCCATAACAGTAACCGCACAGATCTAATACAGATACTAGAACAGAGCTTACTTTCCCTGTCAAGAGTGCAAAATGAACTCATACTGGGAGATGCATTGCTTGATGAATCAATGGAGGTCGATGAGTCTGATTCAGACACAGTTCTCAGTCCGCTGTCAGCTCTCTCTCCGATGAGTGTGATGAGCACGATGTCGGATGAGGAGGTAGATTGGAGTGATGTGTCAGACTCGGATGTCAATATGATGGCCATGGCACAGACATTTACTTACCTTCGACATGGCATTCAAGCGTTGATGGGCGAGGTTTGGGAAGCAAGAGTCTTGGAGCACCCAGCGGAGTCCATTCCTCAAGCGCCACAGCTACACCTTCTTGAGCACGATGCTGCATATTGGCCATTGTGCTTCCAACGAAAGGTTCGGGTTCTTCCCATTATCTTTGATGATATCCTGCGTCACATTAGCGGCCATGAAATATTCCAAAATTGATCAAACAATAAACAATTACCGGTGTCGATCCAACTTGCCATTTTCTTGCAGTGGGCTGGCCACTATGGAAACGCAAGCGGGGCCGATGATGTCGCAGACTGGGCTGGGGTTAGCGTGGGCACAGTTAATAACTGTACACACTGTGTCATGGTCGCTCTCCTCAACCTACATAACGACTTCATCTATTTCCTGGGAGCAAACTCCCGGGAGATGCGAAAGGCACGAGCGTATGTGGAGGAAAAGGCATGCTATATGTGGCGGAATGGTGTCTTTGCTGCCGATGGGTCCACAATTCCTCTGTATGCAAAGCCGGCCCTGTATGGTGAAACGTTCTTTGATAGAAAGGGGAATTATTCACTCAACTGTCAGGTAAGAGGCGTACTTTGTAGGGAAAATCAAATGAAAGAAAATAAATCTATTAGCTTGTGGTTATGCCATATAATTTAATGATTGTTGACTACTCACTCGGGAATCCTGAGAGCGTGCATGACGCATATGCCTTCCAATCGACATGGATTTCACAAGAACAGGAGCAGATAGTGCCTCATGGGCACTGGACGTGGGCGGATTCCGCATACCCTTCTCGCAAGTGGTGTGTTGTGCCATTCAAGCGATCAAGGGGAAGAGGATTGACTCACCAGCAAAGCACCTATAATCATTACTTGTCCAAGGTATGTATATACCTTTATTTGTATCACATGGTGCTTAAATCTTTTCAGATCCGTGTGCGTGTGGAGCATGCCTTTGCAGCCATCAAAGGATGGTTCCAATCATTGTGTGAGCTTCATCTGCAGATAAAAACAGAGGACGACTTACAGGTGGCAATACACTGGATAGAGTGTTGCCTTATCTTGCATAACATGATCTTGCGGTTTGAAGAGGCGAGAATGGAGGACGGGACTTTGGACAAGCATACAATGGGCTGGGCAATCCAAGAAGGTGCGGAGTTTCACGATGGGGTGGGAGACACGTTTCCCCTTGATGACCAATCCAGAGACACACCTGGGCAGCAGTTCCGATCATACTTAATGAGGTGTCTCTTAGAGGAACGAAGGATTCGCATTTGAATGGTAGATGATTTCAATACAAAGTAGTTTTGGGCATGAGAAATACATGGAATAAAAACGGTCCATAGCAGAAGCAGTAGCGAAACAGGTACAGTCAACTTCTGAGAAAAGAGTAGGAAGAGAGAAAGTATAATAGTTCGTACCGGAGGACTGACAATAAAAAAACAAAACTATTTTCCACCGGATGACGAAGGTATGGAAGACCCTGTGTGCGATTGCTCAATTTCTGCCAAGCGAAGCTTGAGCAGAAGAACCTCCCTCTCTTTTTCCAGTAGGACAGCATCTACTTGACGGAGGTCGAGGTCTGCCTTCTTCTGCTCAAGCTGGTGGTGGTGGACATGTTCTGCCTCGGCAATGGCCCTGAGAGTACACACTAGAGGATATAGAACTGAGAGAGCAGGGTGGACAAGGACTGGATGACTGGAAAGCGGCCCGAGAGTCCCTAAATGGTGTTGTCACATGGAACTTGGATGGAGGAACAGGCTGGTCAACTGGCTGTAGATAGTACGTTAGTTTGTTGTTTTCCTATATGTTAGTACACACCATGGGACGTTTCCTTGTCAAGGGAATTTCTGGTTTGTCTTCCTCAATACCCTTCCCCTCACCAGCCATCTGTTCATTGGCTTCATCACATAACTCTTCCAGCGGTTCTTCCATCTGCTGGTCATCGTCCTTATCCAACCCATTCAGTCGTTCGTCATCTTGAAACATGAAGTCTTGCATACCTTGCGATTTGTTGGCTGATAACACAGGGCCATTTTCTCCACTAGTGATTTGGTTGGTGCTGGGATCTGGTTGTGCCAGGGACTGAGGCTTTGAGGAGAGGTGAACGATTTGCAAAAGGGCGCCTCCGCGGTCTTGGTTGGGTGCTGAGTTGAAGGTTTTGGCGGCATACAATGGTATCCCGTGCCACATGGCACGACAGTCCTCATACCAGGGGAAATTGGCGGTTACCTCCTCTGCTTAGATGTAAGATAGTACATATTTTTAATATATGCTATTACTTACCCAGAAGGTTCGAATAGGTCAAGTGACCGGGCTCAATTGTAATTCCTTCACCGGTGGATCAGAAGCAAGCAGCCTGGGTGCGGTACTTTTTTTCAGCCTATCAAAATCAATTAGTAGAATAGCTGTACGCATGTTAGAAAGGCTTACTTATGTTGCCAAACGGGAGAGTACAGAATTGGGAAATTTATCTGCACTAGCGCTGGCAGCATATATATCTCTATAGTTTGAGTCTTCTGCAAAAAGGTGGCAGGTGATCATCACACTGATGTCCTTTTTGCTGCATCCAGAAGGTTTTCTTGTAGTACTTTCACTAGAAACCTTATTGTTAAACAGAATGGCTCAGTCAGCAGGATGTTCCATAAGCCAACTGATAAGGGAATCTGTCAAGTAAGGGTGCTTCTCCCATTTGACAGAGTCACTCATGGTTGATCCAGATTCTTGAGATGGCGGCAGGTGAGGACAGGAGGAGCCAGCTTGGGGGGATTGAGGTGACCTAGTTACCGCTCCAGATAGATAGGTGTTATGGCCCCTGGATTGGCCTCTTCCTCCCCTTCCTCTAGGGACTTGAGCTTGAAAATTCGCTCATGATTTTCCCTTTGAGCTCTGACTGGGAACACTGGATGCCATGGGGGTTTTTCACTGGAGCCGCAGTCGGGCAGACTGTCTGATGCTGTGTCTAACAGGAGGCATACCTTTCAATCTCCGATTCAATCTCTTTAGCCGGCTGTAAGTTTTCAGTCTAGTTCAGCAGCTCAGCCCAGTGGCCTGATAGAAGTGAGAACCACTATAGTACTGGCAGATTAAGGAAAAATTTATCACTATCACAAAAAAGCAAATATATGGAACTCAAATCTTGTTGAAAATTCCCTTAGTAAGTGTTGTGAATGAATTGGCATGTTCACCAAGAACTGAATGAACCCATCAGCTGGACAGCTGAATGACAACCAAAGAAGGACAGCTGATGACAGAGTTACCCAGCTAAAAGAGAGAATGCCTGTATCATGGGCTAACCAGAGCAGGAACTGCCAAAGGAGCTATTTTGAGGACAAGGGACAAGTCCCTTAGCACACAGAGGAGAGTCTAATAGATAAGTGGCTAAAGCTGGGGTTCCTGGCTTTAGGCCACTGGCCTTATATATTGCCTGGGTCCATGCACAGACCAGGATCTATACTACTATACATGGTAATGTATATGGAAGGTAACAACAGGATCCAATTGGAGATAGGGTCTAGGGTAGTCTAGCACATGTAACCCTTGAGGTGTGACATCATGGATGATGTCAGGGTCTGGACTCATCATGTGATTGGTCATGTGGTCAGCCTCATGGAGGTCACATGACTTAAGGAGCATGAGAATGGAAGGAATGTGGGTAAAGAGTGTGGTGGAAATAGTTAGGTGCAAGGAGATTCATAACAGTAAGGAGAAGAACAGAAGTAGCAATAACAAGATCAGCAGGGTTAGCCACTACTATTTGATCTAATTATATACATAGAGCAATGACAACTCTTTTCAATAGGAAGAAAAGAATATTATTATCACATCGAAGAAAGAAAATGGATAGTCCCTCCCAATAAGAGCTTGCAACTGATACTCTCCCATCAACTTAGCATGGACCCAAAATCCTAGCCACTGACAACTTTCCATTCACACTACAAAACTGATCTAATGGTGACAGACTGCCCAGAATTTCTCCCACCCAATAGTCCAATAACCTTGACCAGGAATCCCCTCTTTGCAGATAAAAAAAGCACATCTCCACACCTCCTTGCTTACCCTGCACCCAACCAGGAGGCACTGACAGGTTCCAAGTCTTTCTGGCCACCAATAGAAATTTACATAACACAATAGCCTTCCTAGCTCCATAAAAGATAGGCAGATTTCACCAACCCCCAAGATGGCAGCTTCCCCTGCATCAAGTCAATAGATATATCTACACACTTAATGTACCTAGATGATGCCATGATCAACAGGTGGCTTGATACTTCCAGCCTAAAGGTGATTGCTAGACCTTTTACCTGGGACAGAAATAACATGAATAAAATCTCCATCTATGCTTTTTGATCATATGAGCTGAAGATCGATAAGACTTGTGATGTTG
>JBBPKS010000549.1:0-11632 GCA_038089355.1 Pulveroboletus ridleyi | reverse complement strand
AAGCATCTGTAGAGAATGGGAGTGAGGTGGGAGATAGCAATGTAGCTAGAGATGGACTTGCCTTGCAGAGTCTTGTAAATAAGGTAATGTTTAGTAAGTCATGAGGCAGATCAGGGGGGTGTTTCACTTGTGAACAATCTTAGAGAACAATATCAAGCACAAGCTAACTGATGCCTGCAAAGAATGGGGGTGAGATGGAAGATAGTAGTATAGCTAGAGATGGACAAATTACCTTCAAAGGTCTTGTAAATAAGGTTGTGTCTAGTAAGATGTGAAGCCAATGGGGGAGGTGTTCTGTTGCGAACGCTAAGCGAGCACACCACCGGCCTCGGCTTCACAGGCTATTACCGAGCCTGGCGAGGGAAGAGATGAGGGGACGAGCTCACGCACACCAATCACCCCAAAGGTAATGGGATAACAAGTGGTCAAAGCTGGGGACGCCAGCTGAGACACTTGGGTTTATATAGTACAGAGGGCGGCGCACGGACCATAGGGTCCGTGGGATAAATTACTATACATGGTAACTACTAGTACACGATCATGAGAGGATTCCCACCAGGGTTAGCGGAGATTAAATGGGCGTGCCAGCCATGAGGCATGACGTCATGTGATGTCATGTTCTGGACCCAGGTCATGTGATGTGTCACGTGACCACGAAATGAAAGGGGCTGAAGTGGTTCGTAACATGTTCCACTTGTTAATGATCATCTCCCCCAGGCTTGCCAATGTCTGCAGAGAATAGGAGTTAGATGGGAGATAGCAACATAGCTAGAGATGAATGTACATGTACCTTCCAAGGTCTTGCAAATAAGATAGCATCTAGTAAGACATAAGGCCAATAGGGGGGGTGTTCCACTTGTTAGTGATCTTGAAAGCAGCTGTCTCTCCCATACTCACCAGTGCCTGCAAAAAATGGGGATGAGATGGGAGATAACAGTATAGCTCATCAGGAAACACAGCCAAAGTTCGTGACACCTGGTGACTACTGAAATAGTCCAGGGCCTCTGGCAGCACCTAGCAAGGCTTCACCAGATGTGGTGAGACTGAGCGAGATTTGAACAAACTTTTCCCAAGGTCTTGCCAGATCTATTGGGTTCTTGCTACCTCTGGTCAGATTCCTGCTGTTCTTGCCAGTGTGTCAAGTCCAGTTCCTCCGGACTCAAGTCCGATCAGAGTTCCGAAGGTTAGTTTACGAAGTTCGTAAGGAGGACGAACAGAGTTCGGAGCGGCAAGGGGGTACCTAGGAGGATGTTAGCGCAGGACTTATGTGTCGTGCCCTTGCCTAGGCTCTGTCCTTGTATTTCGTAGGAGAGAGAGGGAGAGAGGAGAGAGAAGAGAGTCGGACAAGAGACAGGAGGTGACTGAGTTGATATTCATACTGAGATACAGAAATGGAATACAGGAAGCTTATATACTGAAGTCCGGTCTGGAGTTCGGACAGAGGAATGGAGGATCGTATGAAAAGGTACGTTGGGTAAAGGGGAAGCATATGGAGGCGGAGAACATACATAGTGAGAGCATGTGGTGTGGTGAAGGGTCTAAGGGATGAGGCTAAGAGTCGTAACTAAGGAATGGAGGGTTGAAGGTACAAAGGGAATACTAAATAAGGAAAGTGAAGGAAGTCTGATAATAGGAGAATGGAGTCCGATGCGAAAGGACAAAGTCTGGATTACGGAGGGACGGAGAAGGAGTGACGGGTCCAGAGACTCGGAGATCAGAGTGGATATGACACAGTGCTGGTAAGCACTTGTGATGTCCCTGCTGACCCTGGCTAGCACTAGCCACCTCTATTTATGTATATCGTCACTCACTCATATAACAAGTTAGAGTCAAATACAAACAGAGTTGATCCTATATGGATGTGAGACGAAATATTGCCAGCTACTCAAGTCCAGCATCCTTGGGACCCAATATACCTTCATCCTTGGCATCCTCTGCCTCATCCAGGACCTGTTCCAAACCAATATACCTGTATTCTTCTATCTCATCACCCAGCTCATCATTGATCAACTCCTGGGTGTCTTCGAGCTCACTATCATCCATATCCTTGTCCTCCTTCTTGCTCCTGGTGTTGCCTTTAGAGATACCCAAGTTGCTCATAGGAATATCGTCGTCCTCTGCGTCCACATCAACATCTCATTCAAGAGGAAATGGTTGTTTGTTGAGAGTCTCGTAATCATCAAGAAGGCAGCATGTTGCATCATAGATGGATTTGTGGCCAACTCCTCCACCTCAGTACCTCATAAACATGTCTCAATCGATGGACCTAGAGTACTTTAGTTTAGAGGTTCCAATTTAATTGATTGATTGAACTCACATGTTCATGAAGTACCAATCCCAATTTTTGTTATTGTCACTTTCTCTGCGTGCAATCGAGGGTGGTAGAAGATCTGTAGTATGACCATACCAGAACCCAGGAATGAGATGGACCACATGGATGATGTTGTCTGGATTCACAAACCTGAATGCATCCTCTTCACCATGTGGGTAGAATCCCACACATGGTAGTTGACGAGCCGCCCAGCTGGATTTGAGGTTCCTGTTGCATGTGAACCATCGGACCCAGAGGAAATTGATCCGTTTTGGTCCTGAGTCCTGAGTCTCTGGACCTTGATACCAAATGTCGACATGGAAAATACCAATGATGCGGGCATACCAGTATGGGTGAGAGTTTGCAATCCCACTCTTGTTCGAGAGGACCATTATGTCGGCGGATCGCTCAGGATTTAGCATGTCCTGCTTGTGACAGAGATTGTATGTGTTAAAAACCCAGTGATTCTTCTTCACTTCAGGCTGGGGTTTTCGTACTTGCTTTTATGTCTCTTTCACCATTTAGGGTTTCCTCTCACTTTTCAGGTCACGTGACTCGATGACATAATTCTCACATGTCCCCAGATAAACTTGGGTTACATAACCCAATCTGGGTCATCACAGAACATCACCTGATAAGCATTTCATATTGCTCTTATGATACTATTCAACGATATCGTCATTTCATATTGTCAGGTCTGGGCCCTACTAACCCTTGACCCTATGACTCAGTGGCTTATTACAATATCAAATAGCTTATCTTCTACCTATATGTCATATCCATTGAGTCCGGGACTCCAGACTTAACTCTGGACAACTCTGGAGACCTTTCCTGTGACCTCCGGTGCATTCTTGATGAGTCCGCATTCCTAACACCCCAGACCCTCTGTATTTAGCATTCCTTGTTCTTAGTGTTACGTTCCATTCCTCGCTTACAGTACATAGCCATTAGCTTCGCCCCAGTTCACCCTCCGTCCCTGTGCCCGCTTAGGAGCACAGCTCTGGTACACTTAGTATCCGTACTCCGAACTATTAGTAAGACCTATGTTCTACTCCCGTATATAAAGTCCCTGCACTTGTAGTAGATACTCTAGTTTGAATATCGACTTGGACAGTCTCCCAAGCTCACTTTGACCCCCTTGAGTCTCTAAGACTCTCCTCTGAACCATCCTCGGCCTTTGTTGCTTGCAACAAGACCAATCCGACTTCTTCCGCCCGTTCCGAAATTACAGGACACCCCTGGAGTTGTGACAAGGGCGCACCACATATGGTGAAGCCAAGTTCTGCTCGAACTCTGGAGTTCCAGAGTTACCTCCCAGAGACCCCGGTTCTAACACTATAGCATTTTACACTCTTATATCTTCAGCCTATAGTGTTTAGCTCTCTTATCCGGCTTATCGCCCTATAGCATTGAGACCTCACTTGAGGTCCAATCACATTTATCTCTCATGCTTACACTATTGGTTACATAATCACCTGTACTTTAGTATATAAGGCAGGCCCTCTGGGGCTTGACCAGTAGGTGGAATAAAGTATTTTCCACCTCATTAACTGTTACAGATATTAAGTGTCAAGCCTACCCACTCCACTAAGTCCTCCACCGATCCACTATAAACCGATTATCAAAACCTTTGCTATATTGAGATCTTCAAGTTCCTCAACACCTACCCCATTATACGGTTAGTGTTTCTTACTGTTACCTCTGCTAATACCTCGGAACTAGATTTGTTCATGGTGATATCACCCACGAGGAAGGGCAAGCCATCCCATGAGCCCCAGGATGGTCAGAGGTTTGGGGGCTGTCTAGGCTTAACTCCTTTCCTCCCCTTTCTTCAGTATGTCGTGTAGTTGATATGCAGAGTTTTGTGTCGGTAGATTCGATTATTGATGAATATCAGTGCATTCTGCTGCACCTGTGTGAATTCAGCACCGCCATCACCTAGGAACCGTCCTAAAATGTGATTCTTTAGCTTTGATAGGAAGTCCTAGAATATTGTGTCCCATTAGTGACACTGCTACCCAAAGTCTCGAGTAACATACCTGTAAGGCCAGATCATTCTTGTTCTGCCCTAGCCATGTGCTCAGCTCCCAGTACAGCTTTCTGCCCTGGCCTATTTGATAATGGACCTCTGGGGGACAGCTTGCCAGGAGATTCTCATTGGCACTGGACAAAGATGGTTGTCCTGTTGCTGTGTCTTCTGTGACCATTGCATGGTGTTCCTCACGCATCCTGTAGAGTAGGTGTTTGCGTTGCTGGTGCTTAGCAATTGCATGTGTGAATGCAATCTTGTTTGTCTGCGCATAGAACTGTTTGATATGACAGTGTTTGAGCTTGCCCTACAATAGATCAAGGGTTGATTAATTGTCAGTTAGGGTAATGTGCTCACTGATTGAGTAGAGTAGTTGTCTGTTGTCCCAAACTCCCAAACGGACTTGATGTAGTCGCCTAGCGCATGCAATTTGTGTGTTGACATATTGAAGGATCGAAGCTTGCATGCCTCCGCTGGGTTGTCACTTGTCTTTGACATCCCTTGTTGCGTTGATGTTCCTTTGCTGGTGCATGCCACACTCTGGGCAGCCTTGCATCAAGTACAGGCAGCTGTCTTGTGAGGGAGATCGTATGTCTTGAACTGAGCACAGCACTCACAGGAAAATCTTCACAAATCCTTGCCCAAATGTCTAGTACTGTTCCCGAAATGGACAAGGGTGGATTCCGTGTGCATGTGAAGCTTGCTGAATGAATGCCATGTTGTGAGTTCGAACAAGAGGTTGAGGATGATCAAATTAAAGGGCTCAGGGAGGAGACCATCCAAGACCAGAATTGCACACTAAATTTCTATCATGAGTCAAGTTTTAAGTTTCACACACCAACGCACCTGTAGAATGTTCTTGTAGTCACGAGCAGTGAGCTTTGACAGGTCTGAGACATTGAAACTGAACTTGCATATTGTATCTCATCCAAATGTGGGTACCAGTCAGAACCTTGATAGAATAAGTATGGCATACATATCCGAGTCCAAAGACATACTGTGCATTGAAATCTTGAATCATATTTTCACCACCAGTAAATAAAATCCAGATGAGGTGGGTAATGGTTGCTTTCCATGCACCAAGTTCGAACTCATGCATGAAATTGGGGACGAAGATCAAGTAGAAGTTGAAGCTGAACCTACTCAGCCTCTCTGAAAACGTATTCTGGACAACTGCATTAGTAGACGGTATATATCTGCACCAAATGTACTCATGTTGGGATGAGGGATGTGCTTCCAATCACTTCTTCCATGGCTTTGCTCCCAATGCTCTGTCTGAACTCGAATATTCTCTTTCATACATGTTCAATTAACCATTGGCATGATTCACTGTCTATACATGCCATTCTTTGTCGCACCGACTGATTAGCCTTACCACCTAACTTATATATCTTCTCCTTCAGAATAAGGCAGCGGAGACACAGGCAATAGAAACTTCATACAAGCTAGTAGTATTCTGTATCAAAAGTCAGAACAATCAAAGTGTATGAGTATCACATACTTTTCAGGATAGTTGGCTGCGTAAGTTAGGATCTGTGGAAAGAGCGGACACGAGACTCCATTGAAGAACTTGATGACAATCCCGAACTCAGCCTTGAGGAACTCATCATCTAGCAGCACTGACCAGATCGCTTGCATGAGTTCATGTTTGCAGTGCATGAGCACTGCTGCAGTCGCACCACTACTGAATGTCTTCATGTAAAAGTCTTGTATCGTGTCCGGTACCTAGAAGCATGCCTGAGATTCCTGAAGTAAAAGATCATACTGACCTTGTTATGCGGAACGCGAAACACCAAAGCCGAGCAACTGAAGGCCTGCCGTAAGGCCTCGCGAAAGAGATGAGAGCAGAGGAGAGCACTTATCGTCCAAGGTTTTAACCCAAGGAACAAGTGGCCAAAGCTGGGGATACCAGCTGAGGACGCACCCTTTATATATTGCGGGAGACGGTGCACAGACCAAGCTGTGCTACATGATAAGGTGTGAATAGATACTACTATGGTAAGTGATATCCCATGGGTGTGGGAGAGTTCTGTGAAATGGAAGTGTAGTGACGGTAATTAAAAGAGTGTGGTGGCCACATGTTATGACGTCATATGATGTCATGGTCTAGGCTGTGTCATGTGATCTGGTCACATGACTGGTAAATGAAGTGAATGAAATGAAAAATAATTAGGTTAGCGTATACGATATAACAGACCTTGGGTATGTACACAAGATGGTGTGCAGTGAATGAAGCAGGCTTTGCACGGACATACTTTGATTGGTTACCAAGATATAGATAAATTGGCCATAGGGTCATGTTTCCAAAACTTGCGAGGTGTGTTGAGTTGGACCATAACATGATTATTGCGATAATGGTCTTGTACCCACATCTGTCAACCAGCCAGGAACTTTTGAGTTGTGCCTGTTCCCTAAGCATCGCATTGGCTGTGTATATTTCTGTAATGACACGCTCAGGAGGGTTGTTCTTGTCTGGTTGCCAATAAATCTTGTATGGCATAGCGTGAAATGATTTGGCTGCCGGCTCTTCAAATGCACACTTGATGACATCCATGATCTTACAGTAGTGAAGTCCGTCGACATGAAACATGGGTGCTGTAGTTTCCGGCTGCTTAACTTTCTTGCATGGTAAGTGGATTGACATGGATGTCATATACCATCTGTCAGATACAGGGAGTGAGGGACCGGATTGGGTGCCATCCATCCGTTTGGTCTCCCGTCATGTGCTAAAACCTTGAAGGTCATTCTGGTCGAAATTGTCAGCAAGGATCACCTCATGTACAAGGTGATCAAGGTCTTCCAGTGACTTCTGACTAGAGCTGTTATAGAACCAGTTCATGAGATGCCAAGTTGAAGCGTTTAGGAAAGGGAAGTGGGTGAGGTGAGGACCCTGAGCATTGTCATCACATTGGAAATTCAAGTCATCACAGAGATTTTTGTCGCAAGACTAAGGGTAAGGAACTCGGGCTTCTGACAAAGAAGACTGACATTGTCAACTAACCTAAGGGTAAGGAACTATGTAGGAGTTAGATACATAAGGTTATTAGTTGGGTGCTAAAGTAACTCACCTCAGGCTTCTGACGAAGAAGACTGAGGTGCTAAGACACTACTATCCGAAATAAGAGTCCGAATGTGATTACATAAGACATTTACCATTGTTGCTACACATGCCGACGGAACATGGAATGTATGGTGAGAGGGGGCATGCAACAACAGAGATGGCTAAGGAGGGTGGAGTTTTCTGGATCATAGGATGGGAGGCTGTTGGGGTATTCATGAAAAATGTTATTGCCATCTACCTGAGTACATGAATTGCAGTGGACTGGATTGGAAGACTGGTCACTACAGTGAGAGGTGGCCTCTATCTCTGCATCGGCCTCTCCCATTAGAAGGTCATCTTGTTCTACCTGCTCCCCAGGTTCCATGGTTGCTGGATCGTGTACTGTGATAAGCAGGGCAGGAGGTTCATCATGATAGCATTGTGGAAGGCGATGATTACAAGTGGGAAGGCCAGATGGCCATCATCCAATATCCTCACTGATATTGGGAGCTTCAAACTAGGCCAATAATCAGTTTAATTCTCAGATACGATAATATGTAGTTTACCACAAGACTTTGGAAGGCAGCGAGTTGCTGGGCATACAACTCATCCTGCTCCCTCTCTCTCCACTCCCTCTCCTCCTGTTTTTCCCTCTCGAGACAGATTTTCGTCTGCTGTTCTTCAGCAGCAGCCCTGGTATGTTCTTGATATTCTTCAAGTAGATTATCAAGGGCAGTGTCCAGGTTCTGGCACCAGCGAGTGGAATGAAGTGCTAGGCCACATTGACCTTTGACAGTCATACCACATGACAGACAAATGAGTTCAGCCATGAGTAACACTCACTTGTGCAAGAGGGGGATGATAAAGATTAATTAGGCTATGAACCATAATATGAATTAGACTTGTGAGACTACGAAAATTTGCAGTGTCAGCAGAACCCGAGAAATTAGAGTTCAGCCACAATCTCAATGCCACCATCTCAATGCCACTGTCTCAGTGTTATCTTTTCATCTCTGACCATCATGACTGATCCTGTCACTGATGCTCAATCGGCACCCAAACGCCCAGTGGACTTGGCCGATCAACTGTCAAACCTAGGGTCATACAAGAAAAAGAGGTAGGTTTCATTTTTCCGTCGCATATACTCACTCATTCATTCAAGAACCAATGAAACCACACCGTCAGAGAAAGAAGCATACAAGCTCATGGGAAGAAAGCTCATATGTCTTGCCCACCCATTTGGCATCCTGAACGTATCACTCTGAACTGGACTCATGGTTGACAAAAACCATGAGGGAGACTTGGAGATGTACGTACTTTTCCCAGGAACATCATTCTGCAATTAACCAGTCTACAGGGATGAAGAAGAACTCCAAGACCACATCAACTTTTACCAGGTGATGCTCATCTACTCGCCAGGCCTACAATACAACCTCCAGACGCCCAGAAGGCTGGATGTGAGGCAATTGAACAATATATGCGCTTGGGTAAGTGAATTGTACATGCATATACTCATGGTCTTATGTTGTATAGATTGCGAGAGGCATGGGCGAGCAAAGGTCGACCGACCTTGGTGCAGTAAAATACACGATTCTCACATACATGATGCCAAACCACGAAGCTCTCGAACCACCAGTTAGCAAGAAGGAAGACAAGTCTGACCATGGGTTCAATCATCCACAGATTGCACAGATGCTCTGTCCACACAAGAAGTTGGAGGTATTTGATGAGGACCCCAACATGTAAGTATCAGGCTTTGGGTTGGGCAACTACTGACTCATACAGGATCATTGGTGCATTACAAGACGGTGAAAGATAGTTAGGGGGTGTGAGGTGATATGAGTGGGGTCGAGTATCCTCGTCCCAAGGAGTCCTGTGGAGGGTTAGTATTGGGGACAGACTGTTGTTATTATTCATATATGGTGTGGATCTTGATTACATAATCTTGGTCCTTTGTCCTCGTGTCTTTATCTTTCAGACATTCCTTCGTATACCTCAGTTGACTCTGACAGTCACTGAGGTGAGCCACTTCTTTGTACCATGTACCATTTCTCATAGCTACCTTCTCTAGTGATTCCAACAGGTAGCTACTAATATATCCAGTTGACTCTGACAGTCACTGAGTGATTCCAACAGGTTATGAGCCCCAGCCATTGACCTCGCCACTCAGACTTAGTTACTATTACTTGAATTCATTATGGCACATTCCTTCAAGATCGGCGACGAGTTCATGAAAGTCCTGAAGCTCAATGCTTCCGGGAAAGAGTGGTTCCTATGGAAAAGACGACTTGAATGGTCGTTGACCACGCGAGGCCTGCTCGGCCACATCACTGGAACTGCAACGCCACCTACTAGTCCGGCTGCCGCTATGCCACCTGGATGGTCACCCACTACTCCCAACAAGGTGCTTGCTATGGTTACATACGAGCAGGCGCTTGTCAGCTGGGGTGAGAAGGATGCTCTCGTTCAACAGCAGATTGCTGTCGTCCTACCGAACTCTTTGTTCCTCTGAATTCAGGGAAAGTCAACTGCCCTCGAGTGTTTCAATACACTCAAGGATCTATTTGAGAACCGCTCAGCCGTCGTCAGCATTGAGTTGAGACATCAACTTGGCGAGCTGAAGCTGAAGGATGGTGGTGACGCGTGCGCACACCTAGAAAAGATCATGTCTATGTGCGAGGAACTGGCCTCGATGGGCATGTCGCTCACTGACATCGAGATGTTCAATATCATTTTCGCCTCATTACCTGCATCTTATAACCCCGTCCTCTCCTCCGTATCATTGAACATGCGTATCTCTGGCAAAACACTCTCTGCCGAGCTGTTAACCACTCTTATCCTTGACGAATATGACCGCACAGCGATCCAGGCCAGCGGGAAATCTAAGGGGAAGGTTGAGAACACAGCTTTTAATGCTGACGGGACAAAGAAGCGGACCTTCACTGGCAATTGCTTTAACTGTGGCTGGACCGGTCATCGTAAGGACCAGTGTTACGAGGAGGGTGGTGGCCGAGAGGGAAAAGCCCCAAAAGGCTGGAAGTCACGCGGCAAGAAGGATAGATCACCTAGATCAAAAGATGGTCAGTCCTTGAATACGAAGGGAAAGGCTAATTCAGCCGACACAAAGCCTGAGCCTGACGCCGTGTGGCTTGCCTCCCCCAGCGGAGGCATGGAATCATTTGCCTCTACTGCCACTCCCAACTCATCGACTATCGAATTATACGACAGTGGTGCTACACTTCATCTTACTCCGTACTGTCAACACCTGTTGAATTACGTTGAGATACCCCCTTATCCCATAAAGGCGGCCGACAAACGAACCTTTAACGCTGTCGGAAAAGGGGATCTCCGTGTCCACCTTCCTAACGGGTCAACATCTACTCGTGTATTGTTGAAAGACATCCTTTATGCGCCAAACATGGGCGCTACTCTCATTTCCATTGCCAAACTTACCACTGCTGGCTACGTCGCAGTTTTCCATGATAATGCTTGTCGGATCTTTGACCAGTCGAAGACGCTGCTTGGGGAGGTACCGCTTGTCAATGGTCTGTACCGTGTGCAACATCCAAGCTTACCGATCACTGGAGTTGCAGGGGGAGTCGAAACTGTAACAATGGATGCTCTGCATCGACGTCTATGCCATATCGCCCCCTCGTCTATCCGTGACATGGTGGCCAAGGACCTTCTTGCTGGAATTAGACTTGACCCGCTACATGAGACAATGGGTCAGTGTGAGTCCTGTGAGTACGGCAAAGCGATTAGAAAGCCTACCGGGAAGACTTGTGAACCACGACGACATAGCACCATCGGTGACGAGATCCACAGCGACGTGTGGGGACCATCCCCTGTCGCTACTCCAGGACATAAAGCCTACTATGTATCGTTCACCGACAACTATTCCCGCTACTCCCGAATTTATTTCCTTCGTGCGAAATCTGACACCTTCGCTGCCTATCATCAATTTGAGGCTTGGTTAGCTACTCAGTTTGGCGCTCACGTCAAACGCTTACGCTCTGACTGTGGCGGCGAATATCTGAGCGATGAATTTAAGCAACATCTTGCGGCCAACAGGACAGAGCAGAGACTCACTGTGCACAATCATCTGCAGTCGAATGGTGTGGCCAAACGACTCAACCGCACGCTCGTTGAGCGCATGCGTACCATGTTGCATGCCACTGCGTTGCCGAAGAGTCTGTGGGGAGAGGCGTTAGCGCACTGCGTATGGGTGAAGAATCGCACGGGTACAGTCGCG
>JBBPKS010000548.1:0-11632 GCA_038089355.1 Pulveroboletus ridleyi | reverse complement strand
GTTGGCTGGGTGGATGTGAGTGTTGAGGAAATCACAGATCCAGTTAATCTGAGCATCCTTCACCACAGCTTTTGCTGAATGAGGGAGCTCTGGAGTGTCGACAACTAGACCCAGATGGGTGGTAGCAAAAATGGATAGTGGGGGCAGAGATGGGTCAAGATGGGAGAAGGATCTAAAACAGTGAGGAGAAGACAACAATGAAGTATGATTGTTCAACAAGAAAATGGAAAACGAATACACATCATCTAACCAATCCTCAAAATTATCATCCTCGGGGGGATTATCATCAGATGCAGGGCAATGGGAAAAACCATCTGCATTGGAGTGATGGGTGGCTGGGATATGGATGAGGCAGAAACTGAACAAAAGAATGCCTGTGATCCACTGGTTGATGGTCGCATTGGGCTGGAGGTCGGGATTATTAATCATTCCCTTGATGTACTTGGCATCCATCTCCACAGTGAAGTTGGATAGTCCAAAAACAAAAATACAAACCACACACAAGGCACGGAACAAACCATAAAGCTCGAGTTTGGCCTGAGAGTAATGACTCTCAACCTCCATCAGGCTGATGGAATCAAACCAATTTGGGTAACATTTGCCATCCTCCCCCATCTGAGAGAGAATGTATCTGACTGCGATCACAGATGTGTCGATGGCCAGGATGACTTCACATCTGGACTCATAGTCAAGACAGCAAAGCGTGGGTGAGTTGCAAATGACATCTTTGAGACACTGCATTGCAGATTGTTGGGGCTCCCCCCATTCAAACAGAATGCCCTTCTGGGTCAGATTGACCAATGGACGAGTGATTGAAGCAAAATCATGAATAAAAATATGCACAACTCCACAGACTTCAAGGAATCTGCATATGTGTGAGAGATTCTGGCAGGCCAACCAGTCACAGATCTTGGCCTTGTGAGGAATCTGGCTGTCAGATGTGCACTTGTGGCTGATGATGGTAGCATCTGGTGTGACAAGAACAAATTTCTTGGCAGATATGGTAGCACTGACATTCTGGAGGCGCTGCAGGATACAGTGAATAACCTGTAAATGCTCCCAGATGAATTGGCAGATGCCTGGATTCTCTGGGATAGTTTTGTAGGTACCATCCAGATGCTGATACTGGGTGGTGTTAGAACTGGGGCCTCTGAGAGATAACTCCGGAACTCTGGAGTTTGAGCAGGACTTGGCTTCACCGTGTGTGGTGCACAACTCCGGGAGTGTCCTGTAATTTCGGAACAGGTAGAAGAAGTCGGATTGACCTTGTTGCAAGCAACAAATGTTGAGGATGATTCAAAAAAGAGTTTTAGAGACTCAAGGGGGTCAGAGTGAGCTTGGGAGACTGTCCAAGTCAATATTCAAACTGGAGTATCTACTACAAGTGCAGAGACTTATATACAGGAGTAGAACATAGGTCTTACTAATAGTCCAGAGTGCGGATGCTAAGTGTACCAGAGCTATGCTCCTAAGTGGAGCACAGGGACAGAGGGTGAACTGGGACGAAGCTAGTGGCTATGTACTGTAAGTGAAGAATGGAACATGACACTAAGAACAAGGAATATTAAATAGAGAGAGGGTTCAGAGTGTCAGGAATGTGAACTCATTGAGAACGCATTGGAGGTCACAGGAAGAAAGTCTGGAGTTCTGGATTGATGGATATGACAGGTGGTAACTGACTTGACTGGGAGGTTGTCAATGAATGGGTACGTGTAACAAGGAATCTCGTCCTGCAAAATGAAGGACATGTCAACTTGATAAATTTGTATCACATTCATATATTCCATTGGGATGGTGGTCAGCTGATGTGGGCCCATTGGGTTGTTGAATGTGGTGAGGTCACATGAGTCCAGGTGAAGCAGATGCTGGTTGTATCCAGCAAAGAGATCCATCATCCCGTAGACTGCAAAGTGCTTGACAAATGGTGGGGTTGAGGAGTCATGGATGGTGATGGCATTGAGGGGCTAGAGGTCATGGATGAGGCAGAGAAACTTGCCATCCTGCTTGAGGACACAGAACCAGTGGGAATGATATGAGACAGCAGAAGGTTCATAGACACCAGATGTGATCTGGTCCTTGATAATTTGAATGGTGTCCGCCCACATCAACGGGGGGACAGGGATGTTACATAGTACCCATGGCATATGGGGCACTGTCAGAATCTTGACTGAAGGGAAATATTTTTCGTCAAGGTGCCCCTATTCGGTAGGCACCCAGACAAAGGTGGATTCATGCTCATGAACAAGCCAATGGACAAGTTTGATTTCTTCTGGAAAAAGCCAGTTCGTGAGATCAAGATCTAAAGTGTTAGCTCAATCCTGAGTAAAACAGACACTGGGTATGAAGCCCGGTGGAAAAAATGGTAATAGGGCCAATCCAGAAAGTGGATTGGCTGGGAGAGAGCAGGTGATGCAAAACTCCTCGTCAATGGGAGCCATCACAGCATGCACCTTCTTGGCTATGGGTTTGTAAACCAAGGAGTGCAAAACAATATCATAAGAATAAATAGATGTTACCGCTTGAATGGCATCCAATGTGAGAACAGATTGAGTTGAAGATAAAAACATGTAATCCGGAGAAGGTGGTAATGGACCAATAGAAAGAGGCGATAAATGGCAGGTGGAAAAGATGATGACAGGCAAGGAGAAGACAACGAAATGAAAATATCATGTTCTCCCTGGGCAGATTCCAGATCATTGAAAAATAAAAATCTGCTTTAGGAGCAGATTGATGGACATTACATCATTTGTTCTTGCAGCAGTGGGGGCAGCCCTCTGACCAGGCCCAGGTTGGCAACATATACTGCTTCCCTGTGTTGGGGTCATGAAGAGTCATTGTCTGCGAACTGTCAGGGTAATTGTCAGTGGTTGCACCTATGAGACAATGGAAAGGCTGCCCCAGCAGCAGGTCAAAGTTCACCCGGGCCAGTACCTGGACCTGCAGCATAACCTCACCTGCTCCAAAGTCAAGGGCAAGGTTCTCGAGAACGCCAATGGTGGTGTTGACGCTGGTGTTGGCAGAAGACATATGTATAATATGGTCAGACCAGACTGGAAGGCCCAATCCTTCCCATACCCACTTTGGCATGGCAACAATTTCAGATCCAGAGTTGAGAACACTGAGGATGGTGCAACTGGAACAGGCAATATGTGCCTTGATGGCGTGAAGAGGGACATTATGGTGAGCAACGATCAGTCCATCCTCGTTATAGAGGACCTGATTGCCATACTTGAGGGTAACAGAGGCCAGGTCAAGACTGGCTAGCTCATTCACCTGTATGACATTAGTGGAAGTGGTAGGCATGACCCATTTCACTGTAGTGAGGTCACGAAACTGTTTGCGGAATTCTGGAGAGACAGTGAAAAGGTCCTTAATGGGAACCAGGACAGACACATTCATCACCCGGTCCAAGACTTGCTTGGGGGCAGAGTCATTGTCAAGAGGGCAAGAATACTTGAACTGTGGGCTGGAGGAGGAGGGAAAAGATGTGTTAGCATTCAGAGCATGAAATGGAATGTTACCAGTTGAGCCAGATAAATATATGCTAGGTCTGGTTGGACCCATGACAGCTGGAACAGATAATGACAATAGGGCAACAGTGCCCCCAGAAGATTTGCACTGCTCTGGGCACGAAGATGAAGTACTTGGGATGGGGGTAGGAGCATGGGCAGCAGATAACGATGATGATTGTTGTTATTGGAGCTCTGGTGAAAGAAGCTCCTCTGAGATGGATGTGGAATGAGGGGCCAGATACTTGTGAGGCAGGATTTGTACACCATCAAACTGGATGTGCTTGCCCTTATCTTTCACAGTCTTGTCAGCCTGGAATTTGGCCCAGGCCTGTGTGATGTATGGTTAAAAATCAGAATGATCCACCTCTGGCTTGGACTTGTTATCCGAGGTATGGACTGTGGTGGCCAGGAAGGCAGATGGGTCGATGTTGTTAGGACTGGGATCTCTGGGAGGTAACTCCAGAACTCCAGAGTTCGAGCAGGACTTGGCTTCACCGTATGTGATGCGCCCTTGTCACAACTCCGGGGGTGTCCTGTAATTTCGGAACAGGCAGAAGAAGTCGGATTGGCCTTGTTGCAAGCAACAAAGGCCGAGGATGGTTCAGAGGAGAGTCTTAGAGACTCAAGGGGGCCAGAGTGAGCTTGGGAGACTGTTCAAGTCGATATTCAAACTGAAGTACCTACTACAAGTGTGGAGACCTTAAATACAGGAGTAGACATAGGTCTTACTAATAGTTTGGAATGCAGATGCTAAGTATACCGGAGCTGTGCTCCTAAGTGGACACAGGGACGGAGGGTGAACTGGGGCAGAGCTAGTGGCTATGTACTGTAAGCGAAGAATGGAGCGTAACAATAAGAACAAGGAATGCTAAATACAGAGGGTCCGGGGTGTCAGGAATGCAGACTCATTGAGAATGCACCGGAGGTCATAGGAAAGGTGTCCGGAATTGTCCGGAGTTGAGTCCAGAGTCCCAGATTCGACAGATATGACAGATGTCAAGAATGGACAGGGTATCTGGGAATGCAGTGGACAAAATATTAGCAGATACTTCGAGGAAGATGTAGCCAGATTGGTAAAAGGACCCACTTGCCCTGCAGCAAGTGTGTGGTCAATAGCCTCCTTGAGGCATTGACAACCAGGAACATGAGGGATCCCAGTATCATCTGGCATATAAAGACGGCCATCATGGCCACAGACAATCTTGCTGGTTTGAAGATACTTGATACAAACAGGGCAGGTATGGATATAGTGATCTGGGCCTGTGCAAAACTTGCAAAATATGGCAGATTGATTGTTGATATTAGACTCCACCTTGAAAGGCAGGGCCAGAGTGAAGGCTGGTGTGGGTGTAGTTGGTGTGGTGAACTGATGAGGAGGCTGGTAAGCCAGCTGCTGGTACTGAGGCAGCTGATATGCAAGCTGCTAATACTGGGGCTGTTGATACAGAGTGGGTGGGTTATTGGTAGCTGTAACAGGGTTGTGGTGGGCAGCACCAGATAGTAAGAACTGGGCAGCCATGGTGGTATCGTCCATTGGATACACCATATCTGGGTGGATATCTGACTTGGCAATTGAGAGCTGGTAATGAATGCAGTCCTGGAGCACAGTGAGGAGACTATCGAGAAACATCCTGTTCCTGTCCCTCTCCAAGATCCTGTCATTAGCAATCAATGATGCAGCAAGCTTCCTGAAGCCCCTGCAATACTCCCCCAACTCATCCTGGCTGTGCATAGTCTTCTTGTTCCAATCCTCTACAAAATATTGGATATCAGCAAGACAGTACTGGTTAGTACCTTCACAACTGGGATATAACTTTTTGACAGCAACAACGAATGCATCCCAGTCAGCTGGAACAGCAGATATCTTAGGCAATTTCTCCCAAAGCTCTGCCTCATCGAAATCAGCATACCAGATGGCTGCTTTGACTATACTGGCTGGATCGAGGGTGTACTAGACACCTATCTCCATGATTTCCGTGAGGTATTGAGGCAGCTGGGACAGGGCCTTCCCATCAAATTTTGGCATGTTGGGGGTGCCATGAAGGGGCATGTGGTTTTTTTGGTGAGCCATTGGTGGTCAGATGGCTGGGACTTGGATTGGTGGATTGATGATGAAAGCAGACAGATTGATTGCTAGGGCAGTCGGACTTGATGGGTGAGATGGCAGGTTTATAGACAGGTCCAAAAGTGACCCAAGAGATGGTGAAAATGAGGACAAACTAGACAAATCTGAGAGCAATTGATACTCCTGTGACATGGGAGTTGAAATGAAATTTGATGCTGAACTTGATGAATCAAGTGGCATTAAGGGTGAGAGCAGTGAAGCAGACGTGTGGGTTCCTCATGCAAGAAAGAAGTTCTTTGACAAGGTGTGGAATGGGTGAAACCACCAGAGATGAAGGGCGAATCTGTAGACAAGGGATCTGTCAAGTAAGAAGTTCCGGTTCCTGACATGTTATGAGGTGCTCATTCCAGGGTCACTGGAATAAACAGATCTGAAGATCTGCTCAGATTAAGTCTGTGAAATTTGATAAGCAGGGCTTTGAGCTCTTGTTGCTGAGGTGTTGGTTGCAGTGTCCTTCTCGAAAACCCTGTAGAACCTCTTGCAGTGGGCTCCAGTTGAAAGATAGTAAGGTGGTGTGGGGTAATGTGAGTGAGGGTTGAGTTTCCTCATCCCAAGGGGTCCTGTGGAGGGTTAGTACCAGGGACAGACAACTACAACTGACCTCAGTGCATAAGAGTGAGGAGAGATAGATCTGGATGATGTTCTGGACAGGAGACAAGAAATCTGGTTGATAATGAGAACCAGGTGCACACAAATATGGTCACAGATGGGACTAGATCAAGAGCAATAGGGGTCAAAGATGAATGGAACTGACGAGGGCAAAGAGGAACTGACAAAGAAGACAAAAATTGATAATGATGAATGAAATTGATGAAGCTGAGCAAGATTGACAATGATAGGGGAAAAACCCAGCCAAGGACGAGGGCCAGATATGAATGAGAGGTCAAGGATGAGGACCTGGATACTGACAATGATGAGAGAAACGATGTCAAGCATGATCCAGACAATGAGGAGAGGGGATTTGGACAATGGGAGATAACCAGTGGGTGCAAGACTGATGAGATTCAAGATCTCAATATAACACATTTATAGTCTGGGCATTTCCCTGGACTTCATATCTATGACAATGACCAAGGCCCTATGAAGGGACACTTGAATCTAAGTAGCAGATGGCAAGAAACACAAAATATTGTAGTCAAATGTTAAATGAGACTAATGTATGATGAAACTGACAGACGGTATAGATAAGTAGATGATCTGGTGGACAAGACTGGACTGGATGAAATGGATACATATAAACTGGCACTGGATAGATGGCACAGATAATCGGATGAATGAAATATGAAACTGACTGACCTTGAGATGGTACAGATGGACACAAGACACGGATGGGATGCTTGATGGACACCTGGATAAGCTGGAAAAGGAGACCTACAACCATAGGAGGCCGCAGGCTCCTACAACATGCCAATAGCCATTGCCTCATTGTGATCCTTCACATCTCCTCAGTGGGTGCTTTTCACCTTGTATCAGCCTGACTCCTCACTAATGAGCAAAATCAAAGTATTGGGATCGATCATCTTCGAGACTGCATACAACCATGCCACAACAAGTTGGCTAGAGGCAAAATTGGTGAGTGAGTTCAGAAATGATCTAATAATGGTGAAGTGATAGTCCTTCTTGTTTATATCTACTCTGACGGATGCTAACTTCTCTCACTTGGTCTACAGGTCATCAAGGAACTGGCAAACATTGCCTCCTTTGGCCATCCTGGACTCGAGAAACTGCAACTGGAGTTCCATTTGTGCATATGCTCCCTTCTCGGTGTATTCACAGTGTAGGAGGTCAAATCCTCCTACAGTTGCAAACCCCCTCTTTTTGATCCATTTCAAGAGTCCATTCAAGCATTTATTGTGTCTATAGTCCATCCGGGTAGGTCTCTTTTACAGTGACCTCAAAAACCCTTTCCATGTTAGCCTTTAATATGGTGTATGGAATATATTACCAAAGGTCATGGGAATTTTGCTTAGCTTTGGTGGAGTCATAAATAGTACATACTCCTGGCTACATAATTGCTCCCAGGGTCATGTGATTTGGCTTACATGTGGTGAAGATGTGATTCATTTAAAACAGCAATACCATGGAAAGGGTTTTTGAGCTTTTGAATTATAATGGGTATTTGGATATTATCAGTACTTGGTATAGCCTCCTTTTGCTTTAAGCACTGCCTGAACCCTTCTAGGCATGCTTTCAATCAGTTTTTGACATTCTCCAGGTGCTATATCCCACCACTCTGTCTCAGTCCTTTCCCATAACTCATGAATTCCAGTAGAAAGGTTTTCATGCCTTGCAAGTCTTCTTTTGAGATAACCCCAGAGGTGTTCAATAGGGTTGAGGTCAGGAGACTGTGCAGGCCAAACCATAGTCCTGAATTCTTGCTCCTCTAGCCAGTTCTTGACCTTTTTGCAAGTATGCTTGGGGTCATTGTCCTGCTGAAAGATGATGTCAAAAGGATGGAGCCTATAGTTCTGCAAGGTATTCAGCAGATCCTCCTTCAAGATTTGAAGGTAAAGGTCTCCATCCATCCTTCCATCAATCTTGGCAGCATAGCCAACTCCCTGCCAAGTCATACACCCCCACATTATCAAAGAACCACCTCCAAACTTGAGGGTTCCATCTACCAACCTATCACTAAGCCCCTTACCTGCCCTTTTCCAAGCCCATTTACACCCATCTGATCCCAGGCAATTGATTTTGGTTTCATCAGACCATACTACCCTTTTCCAGTCCTCTATAGTCCAGTCCTTGTGAGCATAGGCAAAATCTAAGTGAGCCTTGCAATGTCTAGCAGAAAGAAGAGGTCATTTGGACTTGACTACAGCCTTCATACCAGGTTTTTTCAAGTGGAGTCGAACAATACTAGCAGAGAGGGGTTGGTTGATGATGTTGGTAAGAGCTTTGGTTACTTGAACAGCATTTTTAGCTTTGCCAGAGCTAATAAGATGTTGGGCATGACAAATATTAGTAGAGGAAAGCTTGGAAGGACAACCTCCAATAGCTTTGGGAAGAGCTAAACGCTCTTTGAAGCAAATTTTGGATATAGCAGAAGGGGTAATACCAGTTCTCTTGGCAATAGCTTCACCAGAGTGGCCAGCATCAAGCAAAGAGAGGATAGTGCTTTGTTGAGTAAGAGAAAGAGATCTGACCATGATGGTGATTGAGAATTAAGTATGTGAACTTTTTTAAACTCAGACATACTATTTACATGTATATCTTTGTTTGTACCAACAAACAATGGCAACTATTCTATGATTTAACTGAGATTCTAGCTATTGATTCAAAAGCTCAAAAACCCTTTCTATGGTATTACTATTTTAAATAAATTATATCTCTATCACATGTAAGCCAAATCACATGACCCTGGGAGCAATTATGTAGCCAGGAGTATGTACTATTTATGACTCCACCAAAGCTAAGCAAAATTCCCATGACCTTTGGTAATATATTCCATACACCATATTAAAGGCTAACATGGAAAGGGTTTTTGAGATCACTGTATCTTCCATTCATTTCTTCGTTCATTCGCATCCATTTGTATAATTTGCCCATTCATGTTGTGAACAACTCATTGCATTCACCAAAATCAAACCTTTACTGTCAGCTGGACCAAACTATAACTCTAGAGAGAGGAAGCTGATGATGGAACTACCCAGCAGAAGGAAGAAATGATCAGGTGCTAGCTGGAGCAGGAACTGCCAAGAAGCAACCTTGAGGACAAGGGAAGAATTGCTTAGCACACAGAGGGGAGCCTATGAACAAGTGGCTAAAGCTGGGGTTCCTGGTTTTAGGCCACTGGCCTTATATATTGCCTAGGTCCATGCATGGACCAAGCTGTACACTACTATATATGGTAATGACTGTGATACAGTAAGCATAATGAAGGAATGGAAGGACAGAGATTAAGGGCTGTAAGCTGCAAGGAGGCAAGCCCTGAGATCTAGATCATAGTCCTAGGAGATAGGATCGGAGATCTGAGGATTGGAATCAAGATCCAATATACAAACCTGAAAGATGGACTATGAATGCAATACACTTAGTCATTGCACATGACGAACAGACTGGGATTGCATTATCTATGAGCATGATACACTATATAGGTGATGAACATAGGGCATGATGGTATAGTATATAATACTCACCTCAGTCATTGCATGTGACAAATGGACTGAGGTGGCAGAACTTCTAATGGGCTAAATATACCAGTTGTGCCACCAGGCAATACAAAAGGGGATCAAAAGGAACAAAGGAACAAAGGGGAAAAGATATATAAAGGGAAACTGTATCATACAAAGGTATCAAAGGTGTGCTTGATTAGGTTGTAACAGGTTTGAGAAAAGGTGCACATGGTCAAGTGGCTGTGCATGTGCTTGCATATTCTAACACAGTCATGGACTACTGCAAGAGGAATGATAATATGGTGAAGGACATAACACCCTTCCCAGACCAGAACTGTTATGAACCATTTTCAAGACCTCTTTCTTCTGCTTACTTCATCTGTCACATGACTGGTCACATGACAGGGCCTAGACCATGACACCATACCTTGTGGCAAGCATGCCCTTTTAATCTCCATTACCCTGCTTCTATATCACAGAACTATCTCACGAGCATGTACACTAGTCTTACGATGTATAGCAGGCAAGGGGACTATAATGCCCCCACAACATTTCAATGTCTGATGACAGTGATCTTCTGAGATCACATTGGATATTTTGTATATGTCTATCTGGATGATATATTCATCTATAGTGATACATCAGAGAATCATGAATTGCACCTCCAGATTGTATTCAAAATGCTAGTGAAGGCTGATTTCTACCTTGAGGAAGAGAAGTGTAACCTATATACCAAGAGGCTGTATTAATTATCTTGGTCATATAATTGATCAGATGGGCATACATGTCAATAGGGACAAAATGTCCTGTATCCAGAACTGGAGAACTCCCCATTTATCAGAAATAACACAAACAACTCAAAGTAAGAAGTAAGTGAGGCCGAAATCATGGAACAGACTAAGGTGTGGCAATAGGCACACACACAGAGAATGCTCCATAGCGATGAGAATTCCAAGAACGAGGGCTAATTACAGGATATGTACTACTTATATAGGTAATGCTAACCCTAATGCCTGCTAAGCCCTAAGCAACGATTGAGATCTGGTTAAGATCTGAGCGAAGCCCTTGACCCGAGATTACTAACGGATCAACGATCTGTGGATATAAATAGGTTAATGTGATCAGTCTACGATTGGATGTGAAATATAAGTAAGCCGATTTGTAAGCGGCTGATAAATAGAATGGAATGATGCAAATGAGGGTAGCCTAGACCTGAATTAGTGAAATGGTGAAGGAAATGTTAAGGTAATCGATGAATTAAGGAAATGGGATTAAGATAGGGCCGTGGAGTATCGTAATAAAGACGTTGAGAAATTGTGGTTCTGACACCATTCACTAAATGAGGTCCAACAGTTTATCAGCCTGGTGGAATACTTGGCATAGTTTATACAAGACATTTCAGCATATACCATACCATTGACTGGGATTCACATCTATTCCAGTAGAGGGAGATTCACAACCAGTGTTTCCAGATCATTAAAGATCTAGCATGCAAATTCCCTATCCTCAGGCCAATCAACTTGAGGAAAGATGAGCCTATATGGCTTGTGTGTGATGCCTCCCTGTATGAGGTGGGAACACTATATGGGCAAGGGTCTGATTGGAGGACATGCAGGCCTGCAGGCTTCATGTTGAAGAAGCTGAGCAATGCTCAGCAAAATTACTATACATTTGAGCAGGAAACACTTGCTATCATTGAGGGGCTCCTCAAGCGGGAGGATAAGCTTCTTGACTTCAAATTCATGATTGTAATTGATCATGAGGCACTTAGTTACCTCAAGACACAGTACAAGCTGTCTGGTAGACAAGTCCAATGGCTTAACTACCTGTTGCAATTCAATGCCACTATCATCTACATGAAAGGTTCTAAGAACCTTGTA
>JBBPKS010000547.1:0-11633 GCA_038089355.1 Pulveroboletus ridleyi | reverse complement strand
AGGGTGCTAAGGCCCAGTTTGACACGGTGCTGAGTGGGAAACCACTAGAGGTCAACGCAGCTGGACGCAAAGGCAAGTACAGTCTCGAGGTGGGTCCTCTCGTTTGTGCAATCGGTTTCGTTCCTTATGTAACATTACAGAATGCGCTGTATGTCCGGACGCATGGCGCCATTGCAGAACAGACCTCTTTAGCTGTGCTGGTGTCCTCGATTAATCCCGATCTAGCGGACGATCCGTTCGTTATATACCTGGTTTCCCCTGCTGATTTATCTATCTACCCGTATTTATATTTTGAAAATCGCACTTGCTACTGCCTTTCGTTCTTGAAAGACCATGCTACTCCCCCGGGCCTGGGGTTAGGTTGAACAATCGACTGTATGGGCCCCACTAACGCTGCCCGTCGGCTCAACAGTGCCAAAGTGGGGCGAGTTATGTAGTTAACAGCCTCTCTTGGTGCGACAGTCCTTTCCCTAGTAGTATGGCTGCACCTCGCGACATCACCTCTTTGGCACCCACTCGCCCGCAGTTAATCGCACCCAGATGAGTTGTATAACAGACACGAATGCTTGAATTGAAAGCTACCCGTATGAACGCTGACCATGTTCTCTGGGCCGTGCGCCAACCACAAAAATAGCTGGTCTTGGTGCTAGATTCGCGCTTCACGGGACGGAACCTGCACTTGAGGACGAGAGGAAATCACGTAACCATCCAGCAACCAAATTGCTGGCGTGGCTCAATATTACATCCACGTCTGAAAGATTGAGGTGTCGAGTCTGCATAAACGCAAGCACCAGTCTACATATGCGCTGAATTGATGATGATTATCTGGAATACCGTGATCAGCGTGTTCTTTACCGCTATGAATGAAATTTACCATGCAAGTATGTCCATCGGCGGTCTTTTGCAACTTGACGCTGTTCGTTCGTCGCTCCGCACAGTATGGATCCCGTCGCCGAACTACTAAAGCGGCGACGTGATCTGTCACGGACTCATTTACGCGTGACATGCGCCGTTGAGTGTCACATCCTGACCACATCCTGCCACCTCTTTAATCCTCGTCGGGATGGATGGCCTCAACCCTCGCCCACAGAAACGTCAGCGCACGGAGCCCACCACAGACAACGATGAACCATCCGCGTCACCACTGCCATCATAGCCGGCATCGGAACTTCCGTCGACTTTCTGACCACTGCCTCCTCCGGTGCTTCTCCTCGCCCTTCCCGCGCCGTTAGCCCACCCACCCGATCATGAACATTGACCCCTATCACTTTTTTTTTGTCGCTGAGGGCACTAAGGACGTGTCTCGAATTAAAAACACTCGTCCCGGACGTGGAGTGTCGCGCGTGGACTGGTCTGGCGGAGGTAGGGCTCAGAATCGTCAACAGCGGTCTCACTACTAGCGGGGAGCATGCTTGGGCAAACGGAATCGAAGCGGAAGTAAGTTATTCCTTGAGTGGATCCCGATTGTGCTCTTACGTTCTCTTTCGCAAGGTGGAGAAAGCGATTGGAAAAGAGGTGCGCCCAATATCATGTTTTTCCCCTATAAAAGAGCTGAGCGAACCTATTGCTACAGCTCCTCATAGCACAAAAGGTGCAACACCCGCGCATATAGCCAGGTTTTTACTGACGGATGCTTCGCAGCATCCTTCCCTCCGTCCGCTCCGCCACCACCTGGCTTTGCTCAACGCAGAGTTTGCATTTCGAAGTAACAGCACGAAATATGCACGTGCACTGCTGCAAAGGCTCATAGCATCGTTCACCTCCTCTGATCCTCCTCCTACGTGTACAGTACCCACCTGGCCCTTATCACGCATCTAACATCGGTGCCACCAGTCGTACGCGGTACATCAAGCCCTATTGTTCCCTCGGGGGCCGAACTGCAAGCCGCTCTCATGGCTATCACGGCCCTGTCTGATCTTGCCGCGCAAAAAGGACACCCTGCCGTTGAAGATTTGGCAGCAGTCCTGCGTGTCGGGGTATTGGTTGGCGCTGGCGTGTGGGATCTGGTCGGTGGTGCACTTTCTGTTGCAGAAAAGTCCATGGAGCTTCTTTTTCGCCCGGGGGAGGGGGGATTCATGAAAGATCTGGAAGGCGAAAAAGTAAAACAGGATACTGCAGAGGCTCTCGTGAGATCCTACTCAATAACGACGCAGGATGTGCACAGCAGCGCTTCCTCCCAATCCCAGTCCCAATCAAAGAGTGACCCTCCTACCCCACCTCCCGCGAAAGGAGCATCGTCCATTCCCGGACCAAAAACCACGGACACGCTCACACTAGCACTCGCTGCACATCTTCTCATTTTAGGTGTTATTTTTCATACGCACGCCGGTCGTGCGCGTGCTGCTGACGCTCGGTTGGCCGCCCTACACACCCTCAGGGATGGTGGTGGGTTGGTGGGCGGTGCTAATTCCGATGGGCCGGTGAACGCATTGCTTGTCTTCGCCATCCTGGTCATTGTTACTGATTTTGCGACCAGATCCCCGTTCCAGGACACGATCCCATTTTTCTACAGACAACCCATCCACGCATCCTGTTTTCGCTCACCCTCCTTGTTTCTGCTATTGCTAAACGGGACCCTGCGTCTCGTCGCCCCAAGAAACGAGCGTTTGCAGAGTGTGGAATCGTGCGGTGCAGGGAAGGTCGTCTGAGTAAAGATGGTCCCATCAGAATAAATGGTAAATTCCTACTTCCAGGTGACTCAAGCTTGGATGCTCATTTTACAAGTTCCGCCGCGGGCCTCTTATGGCGATGTGACTGTAGTTGAAAACTGCGCCCTCAGGATCGAAGCAGGCCTGCTCTGCGAACTTGTGACTGTAAGTGAGTTTCAAGGCGAAACGTATCTCTTACACCGGCGCTATCTAGGCGTCGATCTAAAGGAGCGACTTTGAAGCCACAGAGAGCGTGAGTTCATCCTATTCAAAGCACTTTTTAAACATATTTCTAAAATTACAAATTTCCAGCATCTCGCTACATTAATCGCTCATACTCGTACGCCCAGCTTCTTCCCTGCTTATGCTGCCCGCATTTCGCTGCTTCACGCACACTTCGCACATGCTCTGGGCGACACGGAGCGTGCGGGAACATCTTATCATGTTGCTGCCCATCTTGACGGCGCAGGTCCTATCGGGTCGGATGCGGCTCGAGGAGGGAGTTTCATAGCTGCGGCAGCTCGTGCTGGTGAAGCCCTCCTTCGTATTAGCCTCTCTGCAGGCCAATCGCCGCCTCATTCATCCGTTCCTCCCGCCGGACAAGCCAACTTACAGCTTGATGCCTCCACCACATCTCTTGTCAAGGACGCGCTCGCACGGCGTTCATCAGGCACCTCTGCGCCACTACCTGCGCTTGGGGAGCTTATTTCGGCTGCGCTGGCGCGTTCGCATATCGTTCGATCCAAATCGCTCTTGAAGCATGCACTCAAGCCGCTCAGCAGCGCAGCAGACAATCACCTGCGTGCATTAGTTTTAGCTGTCGTCGGCGCGCAATGTGTCTATACCTCTCCGGGACGTGCGATGGAGGTCCTCGCCGTTTGTGAGACGCTCGGTGCAGGCATGGGTGCCAATCTGAAGAAGACAGAAGAAGGAACTGGAGGGTCGCGCCACCGTCCGACGAGGCGCAAATTAGGAGCGGTGTTGGGAACGCGCCATTGCGATTATGGGTTGGCGAACGCTTCCTTGGTGCGTGTTTCGGCTAATAACTTGAACGCGACGTGGATGATTTAACGCGGTGTACCGGGCTGCCATTGACGACTTTGGAACGCATCGTACACGACTTTGCTGAACGTTTGACAGGAGAGCGGACAGATGGAGGTGTTCATTCTGGGGCAGCTCTTTACAGTGTTCGTCATCACACTTGTAGCCATAGGCACGCGTTTGGCCCCCACTGCCAAACACGCCAGCGTCACACTCCACCACTATGGGTTCATTCTTCGACACCCCTGCGAACAATATACCAACGAATCCCGGCATCGGACGCCCCTTACTTACGTCGACGGCACTGGATGGTGATATGGCACTGTCGTTGCCAGACATAGCGATGCAAGAACGCCTGCTAGAGCTCTACGTCACGCATGTTCATACCGCATTCCCGATACCTCACAAAGATGCATTTCAGAAAATCTGTCGCCTTCCTCATAGCATCTTTGGGTAAACTGAAGCATAGAGAGGAAACATTCCGTGGGATGTACAGCGGCAACATTCTTTGAAGCGCACTCGCATCTATTGTCCAGTGTTGCGGCGTCCGTACATCCTATGTTCCTCGTGTACCTCCCCGAGTCCCCATGTCGTGTGTGACCCACCCCATGTCTGACTGGCTGTACTGAGTGCCTGCATATCTTTCAGTGCATTATGCAGTGCCTTTCCCTGTCATCAAGGTCGTACAGATTCTTTTTCGGGTTGCTAGGTGTTATGGTGGATGGATAGCCTTAGTTATTGACGACCTATGTTATCTCATTACTCTACCAGCTTTACAGTAAAGCCTGTAATTTAGAACATTTCTCCTCAAGGCTCACTACTGAGAAATTTGCCAGGGCCAAGCCTTGCCTGACTGGGTCATGCTGCCAGCTGGGGATGGTTCCACATGACCTGACATATTGGAAACAATCCAGGGAAGCACACCAGCCATTGATAGCCCCTAGTTACAGGAGGATATGCATTCACAGGCCACCACCCATGGCCCAGTATTAAGCAGAGCAAGCACTGTCCCCTTACCAGAGGCTTGTTGTGCAGGCACCCATGGTCAAGCATTGAGCAAAAATGGACACTGTCCCCTCACCAGAGGCCCACAGCACGGGCACTCACAGTCAAGCATTGAGCAGAAACAGACACCGTCCCCTCACCAGAGGCCCACAGTGTGGGCACTCATGGCCAAGCATCGGGCGAAAACAGACACGTCCCCTCACCAGAGGCCCACAGCACGGGCACTCACAGTCAAGCATTGAGCAGAAACAGACACCATCCCCTCACCAGAGGCCTGCAGCACGGGCACTCACAGTCAAGCATTAAGCAGAAACAGATACCATCCCCTCACCAGAGGCCCACAGCACGGGCACTCACAGCCAAGCATTGAGCAGAAACAGACACCGTCCCCTCACCAGAGGCCCACAGCATGGGCACTCGCAGTCAAGCATTGAGCAAAAATGGACACTGTCCCCTCACCAGAGGCCCCACAGTCAAGCATTGAGCAGAAACAGACACCGTCCCCTCACCAGAGGCCCACAGCATGGGCACTCGCAGTCAAGCATTGAGCAAAAATGGACACCGTCCCCTCACCAGAGGCCCACAGCATGGGCACTCACAGTCAAGCATTGAGCAAAAATGGACACCGTCCCCTCACCAGAGGCCCAGAGCGTGGGCACTCACAGTCAAGCATTGAGCAAAAATGGACACTGTCCCCTCACCAGAGGCCCACAGCATGGGCACTCATGGCCAAGCATTAAGTGAAAATGGACACCGTCCCCTCACCAGAGGCCCACAGTGTGGGCACTCATGGCCAAGCATTGGGCAGAAACGGACACCGTCCCCTCACCAGAGGCCCGCAGCACAGGCACTCACAGTCAAGCATTGAGCAGAAACAGACGCCGTCCCCTCACCAGAGGCCCTCAGTCTGGGCACTCATGGTCAAGCATTGAGCAGAAATGGACACCGTCCCCTCACCAGAGGCCCACAGTGTGGGCACTCATGGTCAAGCATTGAGCAAAAATGGACACCGTCCCCTCACCAGAGGCCCACAGTGTGGGCACTCGTGGTCAAGCATTGAGCAAAAATGGACACCGTCCCCTCACCAGAGGCCCACAGTGTGGGCACTCATGGCCAAGCATTGAGTGAAAATGGACACCGTCCCCTCACCAGAGGCCCACAGTGTGGGCACTCATGGCCAAGCATTGAGCAAAAATGGACACCGTCCCCTCACCAGAGGCCCACAGTGCGGGCACTCATGGCCAAGCATTGAGTGAAAATGGACACCGTCCCCTCACCAGAGGCCCACAGCATGGGCACTCATGGCCAAGCATTGGGCAGAAACGGACACTGTCCCCTCACCAGAGGCCCACAGTGTGGGCACTCATGGCCAAGCATTGAGCAGAAGTGGACACTGTCCCCTCACCAGAGGCCCACAGCATGGGCACTCATGGCCAGGCATTGGGCGGAAACGGACACTGTCCCCTCACCAGAGGCCCACAGTGTGGGCACTCATGGCCAAGCATCGAGCAAAAATGAACACCGTCCTCTCACCAGAGGCCCACAGTGTGGGCACTCATGGTCAAGCATTGAGCAGACCAGGCAACAGCCAGCCCCTCCAGGTGCTAGCGAAAATGTGCCCTCGTCTCAGTCACCTGGCAGGCCAGGGTCGGCCCCTCCAGGTGCATACGGGGGCACAAACAAGGCCACCTGGCGGCGGCGGTCCACTGGGGGCGCTGAGCATGTAGTGTTAAAACTCAGCCACAGCTTACGCGACAAGCAGGATACACCACGTGATTTACCTTGCGAATTTACCTTGCGAAGCAAGGTTTCTACCCCCAATGACTTTACTTTGCACGTGACTGTGGCCACAGACCGCCGTATGTCGCTATTCAATTCGTATGTAGTAGGATCGCACTACATCTCAGCACAACAGCTGTGGCTGAATGGCTCACAAAAGTATTCCGACGGACGAAGCTTGAATTCAAGTGCACCCGAGATCGGGTCCGACATCTAGGTTGGTGCTAAATCTTGATATCGCCGCTGTGTCAGGGACTATAACCGTCCCAATCCCACAAAGGCACTCATTTCGTCACCCGTTTATCGGCTTGTCATTCCGCCTTAAACCCTGTGGGCAGAATGGAACCGAGAGCCGGAGGAGAGTGGGGCTACGTTCTCCAATAAGTGGGGCACTCGAAAAGCTGTCCATGAATGCCTGAAGGGTAATGCCTGAAGGGTGCTGTACAGGTGCGAAACGTAAGCTGATAAGAAACGCGCGGTTTTCTCAAGCAAGCAGCCCATAGGTTGAATGCGGAGTGGGTGAGCCAGGTAGAACCACCCCCCCTTCCTGATAGCTAAATAAAAAATTCACCGGAGATGGCATCGATTCATACACATCAACTGCCCTTCATGCATTCTTTTACAGACGTGCATCTTTTAGCATCTTGCGAATCGCCTGTCGGACGCCGAGATCTCCCAGTACATCTTCCGCACCAGCGAGGATGGCATCAAAAGGCGAGGTTCGATGGAACTGCAAATCGACAGGCCGAGAACCCAGATCGGGGTAACGAGAAATGGCATCAGAGGATCCACAACACCAACCCCGCGTATACGCACGTTCTCGATGATCTTTCCCACCCCACCCACCGCGGTATCCCGCCCACCAAACATCTGTGTCGCATCTTCGGCAGCTTCGCGGCCTGAACGCGAGATGAACCTATTACCAAGGTAATTGACACGTGGACAAACAGAATACAAGGAACCAAACGTACTGCTTAAGTAGTGCAATGGGCCCTGCCAACTTATCCGATTGTTCCGCATAGCTCATCTGCGTGTAAAGCGTTCGAGATACCCAGCGCAACACAAGCCAATCGACGCACATTGTTCATCTGGTGAGTGATGCTCTCTATCCAAGCTTGACGCGCCTCTATGCGTTCGATCATCGGCGCAAGTTTCACGCGGATGACAGGTTGGAGGTGAGGGGGCTTCTTAAACGCGATGCGTTGGTTGGTCCATCTGATGTGGATGTGCAGTCAGCGTCCAATCTAGACAACATAATGCTACAGACGGACTCGGGGCATTCTTCTACGATCAGTTGCTGGGCTCCTAAACTCGTGGCTGCAACCATCCATCGTTCGTGAATGAGGTTGCTTAGAATGGCGTATGTCCCCTGCCCAACTTTTCCAAGCATGTGAGACACCGGAACGCGCGTGCCATCAAAGGTCACGTATGCTGCCCCCGCCGTGGGTGAGCAGGGCGTTTTGACAGGCTTTGTGGAAACGCTATCAGAGCGGGGAATCAGGAGCACCAAGGGGCCTTGCTGTGAGAATGATGCTGTCAGACCGCGACAGGAAGAGGCGAGGTGACCGCACATCGGCCTGACATAGTGCGGTGAGGCAGTCCACAAACGTTCCATTCGTTATCCGCCCATTTCAGTCCCAAATGTCTTGCGTCATACCAAAGCGGAACGAAGGAAAGACACGAACTTCTTAGTTCCGGTGACCACCCAGTCACCGCCGTCCCTCACTGCTAATGTCTGAATACCAGCCACATCACTTCCTGCAAACGCCCCTGTGACGGCAAGGGCAATATACCCCCTTCCTTCGAGGATTTCAGGGACATATCGCGACTGGATTTCTGGCGACCCAAAATTGAGAATAGGGGGCAGGGAAACAACACCACAGCTCAGCAACCCATCCACGAAACCACACGTACCAAAACGGGCAAGTTCGAGGTTGAGGATGAGCTACGTCGGAAAAAAGGTCGAACGTGAGCGACACGCAATGCTGACCCGCGGGAAAGTGCACCTCGTAAAAATGGCCATACTCCTCCGGTTTGACGGCGCCGCCCATGAGCGAGTCGCCCCTGGAGATGTCTCCCCGGACCAAGACGCATCGCCTAAAGCTCATCGCACTGCCAATCGCGCTGCACGTCGGTGGAATGAGCAGCGCCAAGAGGATCCTAGGTCACCGGAGCCAGACGACTCACCTGAGCTTGTCGATGAGCTCCTGCGAGGTTCGTTTTCCATTCTCTTCGTACCGAACGGCTTCGGGGTAGACCTCTTCCACGAAGAAGGTCCGGACGACTTTGTGGAACCGCCAGTGGCCGTTGTTGTGGTATGGGCTATGGAATCCGGGACTAAGCCAGGTTGGCTCGGCATAGGGGATGAGGGAGGTGGCACCAGGAGCAGGGGCCTTGGTTCGTTCTGCCTGGCCACTTACGGCGCCAATTTGGAGACGTGCATATTGCGGACGTAGGAGGACTTCGTGGCGGTGGAGACCAAAGAAGACGTCGGTGGCGTCCTTGCCGGCTGGTCGTGGATATGGTGCCGCAGTGAGTCGCTCAGACTTGAGATCGAGGGTTAAAACCTTGCTTCGTTTGCAAGGCAACCTCACAAGGTAATTCAGTCCACATTCGGTGGAATCATCACCCTTTGCGCAAACACTGTGTCCATAATAAGATGCCTCTCGGCCGGTTCGAGCCCAGGGTAGTCCCCATCGAATCCGTTAAGAAATCCTATGGAATTCAACCTCCGTGTTGATGGCATCAAGGAATGCACACAGTACATCGGCTCCAACCACCAATCACACCTGCATACTCCCTCACTGATTATCGGGCAAGTCTGGGGGTTAAAACCTTACGAAGCTAGGTAACAAACTTCACAAGGTAATCAGAATTGAGGCCGAGAAATCCTCCAAATTTAGTAGCAGCGGCCACAGCATAACTGGCCCTTGCAATGACAAGCTTCTGCAGCCTGTTTCATACGAACTCTAGGACATACGAATTCTAGGACATAAATTCTAGGACATAAGGTGCTATTCTGAGTCAGTAACAGCGAAGGGCGGAAGCCTAAACCGCAGCCATGCAGATACCTTGCCCCCCCCCTGGCGGAGCATCTCAACACCATCCGGCTTTTTGGCAACAAATCTAGCAGCAGCCCTTGACCTGCCATCCCCACTTTTTGCAAGCCCACATTTATGATACCCACACCTGAATATATAGGTCGAGTTTTGATACTGGGAGCGGATCCAGGACTGAGGAGTAAAACACTGCGGGCACTGGGCTGGAATCGGTTTTCCCCAAGGGTGGGTATCGCGATGGGACCAGCGGTATCTTGTGGTGAGGACGGCCTTCTGCTGAGTAGCGGTCGATGGAATAAGCAACGTTATAAGGTAAACACCAGAGTGCTGGCCAAGATTAGTTGAATGTGCCAAGGCATTGGGAGCTGCAACCTCAGCATCATGGCCCTGGATGAAAACTGAATGTGAAAAATGAACTAGAAAAGACCAAGTCAGGCCGGGTTCGAGGTTCGGAGCATCAAAGGTGATTGCGGACGCAAATCCAAACCTTGACTTTTATGAGCCTGTGCAGCAGTCATTCTATTGTGACCACTTACCTCCCAATAGCAGTGCGCAAGGAGTTGAAGCTCTCTGTCTCGCGGACAATGGACCCGCATGCCAATAAAAATAGTGTGGCCCTCTTCGTTTTCATCTCAAAGGGGGTCAGAAGCACATTTAAAACCTTGATAAGATCAGCCTTTGCCAGCAACAAGAGGAGGGAAGGAATACCTTAACGGCCTCTGCAGCAACGTCTTTGCGGCGATGCTGGCCAAGGTAGAGATCCCCGTTTGCATTGGTGTGGTTTGATACCACAAACAGAACGTTAGCAGCATTCATCTGCATAGCAGCTGCAGCCTGCTCCTTCGCCACCTTGGCATACGCAGCCATTGCTGCATTGGTGCCCAAATCAAACGGAATATCAATGGATTTGAAATCAGACTGGTTCGGGAAATATTGTTTCAGAAATGTTTCGAGCATTTGCGCCGGGCCATCGGATGAGATAGTGCTGAGACGGAGATGGATAACAATTGTAGAGGTAGAGTGAACGTGTGACTTGATGGGAAACTGAAAGTTCGCCCTAACAGCGGGTGGGAATGAAAGCGCAGGCTTTCCGTCGCAGTAAAAGCCCTGTTGTGTAAGCTAGGGGTTAGCATGTTGGTGAGCTCCATCGATAGGGCCTTAACTTGATACGGTGAAAGCGAGTTTGCCATCTTGTCAGCCTCTATATGGCAGCATAGGCAGCGGTAGGTGACGTTGGGCGATAAAACTGCCGTGCGATGCTCTGGATGGACAGAAATGCATCGGGAACAAGCGGCACGGGGACAGCTATCACACAGAAAAAGCTGGTCCCCTCCGTCACTGCAAAGATGGCAGAACTTCAGATGAAGGTGAATAACGGCACAGCAGCAACTATTGTTTAATCGCAATCACATTACTGTTCTCATTCCTTTTGGCTCCCGAAGGGTTTGTCTGGCGGACTGCGAGCTCCACACTGGGAGGAATGGCGCCCTTTGCTGCAGCACGTTCCTTGGTGCTTGGTATTCTGATACGCAGCGCATTTCCTCCTGAGGTCTTCTTGGCAGTTTGCCTTGTCCGGGCCATCGCGCCTGCAGGGCTTTGGCAGACAGTAAAACCAACTGGCTTCCAACCCAGCAGCGCGGCGCTGCAGCTTATATAATCAAGATCTTCAGACCAGCGGGTGCTGAGCGCTGAGATCTGAGAGCGGCCCCATATTCATATTTCACCCCTCTGGGCACCTTGCAACAGCTCCTCGGCTTGCACTCGAGCTTTGTTACAAAGCGAGCTCGAGTGCCGGTAAGATCAGCCCATTCTTTTGAGCCAGATACCTGCGCACCTTGTGCGCGGCGAACTTCTGTTAAGTAGCAATAACGAATGACACGTGTCCGAGTTACAAAGTCAGGGGATAGAAGCATAAAAAGGGATACGCATCCCATCTCGAGGGGTATACTCTTCCTGGCGATCCACCGTCTCAGTCTGGATACCTTCTCCATCAACTTTGCAGCGCCATCATGGTCACCAACTGCCGAAAGACAGGCTGCTTCTCCGTACGCATAGGTCGCTTTGGACCGCCATTCAGAATCTCCTTAGCCCTTTTGCACCC
>JBBPKS010000545.1:0-11652 GCA_038089355.1 Pulveroboletus ridleyi | reverse complement strand
TCTGATCCTATCTCCTAGGACTATGATCTAGATCTCAGGGCTCGCCTCCTTGCAGCCTGACCTCTTTAATCTCCGTTCTTCCATTCCATTCATTACGCTTACCATAGTTACATTCCTTACCATGTATAGTAGTGTACTGCTTGGTCTGTGCGCAGACCCAGGCAATATATAAGGCCAGTGGCCTAAAGCCGGGAACCCCAGCTTTAGCCACTTGTAGATTGGCTCCTCCTCTGTCTGCTAAGGGCTTGGCCTTCGGGCCTCGTCCCTCATCCCTCATGAAGGCTCTACGACGGTTCCTGCTCCGGCTAGCCCACGACACGGGCATTCCTTCTTTCTGCCGGGTAGCTCCGTCATCAGCTTTCCTCTCTCTAGGGTTATGGTTTGGTCCAGCTGACGGTTAGGTTCGGTTCTCCGGTGAACATGGCGAGTCGTTCACAACAGCATTGCACTCGCCACTGTCATCTTTGACGACGGTAGCGAGTAGTTCCAACGAGTTGTTGACTTTGCGTCATGTGAAGGCTCTCACGTAGCGGGGTTTGTTTTGCAAGTCGCAGATGACCATCTCGGCTTGCTCGAAAGGGAGTGTTACGAGTTGTTGTATCAACTCCTTTGTTACTTCTCTCCTTCTTGAGTCGTGGGTGAACGACTTGAGATGGTCCAGGGCTTGCTGCAAGGGCCCTTGGATCTGCCTCTGGATCCAGTTTATGGACCAGGGGTCTATGGTATTGCGGTCGTGTCCTGTTCTTCTGATTCCAGTGGATCCGAAGCCTCTTGTGTCTCAGGTGCTGTCCACAAGTTTGGTGACTTCCTTTACGGGAGGTGTCGAAATTTTCTCCAGGATCAGCTGAGCGATGCGGTCGCCCTTTTTGACTTCGAATACATTGTCGGAGTGATTGACCAACAATACTTTCACCTCCCCTCTATAGTCGGAGTCAACGACACCAGCTCCGGTGGTTATCGAGGACTTGACGGCGAGGCCGGAGTGTGGGGTGATGCGGCCATAGTGACCCAGTGGGAATTTGATAGAGATGGTCATAGGCACGAGGGCTTGTCCGTGGGCCAGAATTGAGATGTCGGAGGAGGTGTGCAAGTCATAACCAGCAGCCCTGGGGCTCCCTCTGCTTGGGAGCGGAGTAGATTTGTCCTCCTGCTTGACTTTGAGGGGTGGGGGCTCCCTCTTCAGAATACGCACTGCCGGCGATGTCTCACCCATGACAGGTGTTTCTGAGGTCTCGTCGATTTCTGAAACAGACAAAACAGAAAATTTATTGTCCAATGTGGAAGACGACGTACATTGTACATGAGGAGGGGATCGACCCGTACCTACTCCTCCTTTCCAAAATCTGACTCATTCTTATCGACGGTCTTCATCATCTCCACCAGCTCCCCCATGTTCTCATAGAAGATCTTACACCCCTTATATTCGAGGTGACGAATCGCACAGCGCGGGCGAGGAGGGTGGTCGGCGCAAGGCCAGGGCTTTCCGCATTTGAAGCAGAGTCCTTTGGCTCGGGCCTTGCCGATATCCATCGGGATTCCTTGACCCCTGAAGGTCCCCGGTTGATTGGGATCGACCTTAGGTGGCTGTTGCGGATTTGCAGGAGAGGGGTTCGCACAGGAAGAGGGGGAAGCAGCTTGTCCAGGTCAAGACCATGTCTGGGGTTTAAATCCCGATTCGCGAGCCTTCCTCTGCTGGATCGTAGCCTCGGCACGGATGAGGTATTTCTCCCATGTCTTGAGGGAACACGAGAACGCAAGGGCGGTGTTGGAGGTCTCGGCAAGGGTGACGATTTCTTTGTGAACGCCCTTTTGCACAAGGCGCAAGAGCAACTTCTCGGTTTCCTCGCCGACAACAAGGTCAGATTCGCGAACCAGTTGGAAGAATTGGATGAAGAAGTCCTCAATGGACTCATTCCTTCCTTGTCGCAGCTCTTGTAACTTGTCGTAGGCCTCTTGCGCACGTGTGATGGATAGGAAATTGGCGTCGAGCTGTCCCATGAAGTCAGCGAAAGTATCTGGGTAATAGGGAAGCCTTTCATCATGGTAGGTGTCCACGAACCGCTGAGCGGCATTCATATCTCCTCCGCCGAGGAACCCCAATGTGATAATAATCTTCTGCTTGTCGGTTAGGTTTTCGTCAAACCCCAGGAGGTAGGTGCGAAGGGAATTCTTCCATGAGGGGTAACCCTTCTTTTCTCCTTTGAAGACGGGGGGTTTCTGGGCCCAGGGCTTCCCCAACTTCGGGCTGGGGGGACGAGGAATTTCCTCGGGCTGCAGAAGGGTATGTCGGCCTCGCAGGTGTGCTGGGCCGTTGTTGTCCGAAGAAGATCCGTCCCAATCGGAGGAAGGGGGTGTCGTTGCCTTCTTCTTCCCCTTTCAGGAGAGGGGTTTGCGGGTCTTTCGTACCTTTCGCTCAGCTCGAGCTTCTTCTTCGGCCTTCTGGAGGGCTTGGGCTCGGAGGAGCGACATGTCTGGAATGGGAGGAGAGTTGTGGGTGATTGGGTCATATTTATACCACCCCAGCCAATTGGTGTATCGCTCCTTGAACAAGAAGCCAGCTGAATCTTGGTCGTAAAAAAGGGTGGTGGGGGGATCGCCATGGGTGATTCTCTTGGTTTCCTTTCACTTTTGCTCAGTTCCCGATGGTGAAGCTCCAGACATTCTGAGAGAGATGACGGGGAAGGAATCGGATGACTGTGGGGACGACACGTTTCAAAGCTCTTCGAGGAGGTCCCGTAGAAAACGATTGGCTTCAAACAGTCCTTGCTCGATGACGAAATGTTTGGCGAGGGTGAGTGGTCGGTGGTGATAAACCTCAGGCGCAGTGTCGACGGGTTCGTCGAGGGACTGAAGGGCTGTGTGGGCCTCGAGGGTGAGAGGGCGGAAGCAAGCAACGTCTGAGGCCTCTGGTAGGAAGGCTGGGAAGAGGATGTCGTTGGGGTCAACCGAAACCCTTAACCCTGGTGGAGGAGTTCGGGGTCTAGGAGGGACCGGGACAGGACGAGAACGGCATGCTCGAAGGGAGTGGCTACTGGCAAGAGTATGTGTGGTGAGGGGAGAGTAGTGGCAACCCAAGTGAGTGACGCCAACGTGAGAACGTGTGAGAGGAATGGTCGCAACGCATCTACCAATGGTCCCCCAAATAGGGCTTCCAACGGCTCAGCAGAAGGCGGGAGTGTGATGGAGAACTAGGGTGAGTGAAAGGCTCAGCGACCTAGGCGAGACTAAGGCGAAGGGCGGGATCGTAAAGTGCGACGGCACCAAGAGTACGTTTGGTATTATATCAGGAACTGAAAAGACACAAGCCAAAGCGTCAAGCATATGACCGATGTAGAGATCAGAAGAAATGATGAATACCAAACGTGAGGGATAAGTACAGCATATCGATGGGTTTATAGGAGTTTAGGGCAAGTGTGGGAAGGATGAGTAACATGCTGACTGATGCTCACTAATTGATGATGTCATGATGAGTCACTGGCTTGGCAATGATGTAGGGTCTGGGTCAGTGACGTCATGGAATGTTCTGGAAGGATCGTGAAAGGAATGGAAGGAAATAGAAATGAAAGTTCTGTCAGAGGGCTGTCATATCTCTTGTTCAAGGTTGCCTATCGTATGCTCCATCATCCATTGAGACAAACAGATGGGGGAGGCAACATGCACTGCCTCAGAAGCAAGGTGATTTGTTAGGTGAACACACAGTCAGATAAAGTGGATACAGTCCACATGGCGCTGATAGTAAATCAGTTCAAATTCGTTTTCCCACTGTGTGAATAGTTGATGGGCCTGCTAAAGTTGTTCTGGAGTAATGCTATATTGGGCCATGATCCAGAGACTGGCAATGAACTTGCAATAGTTGCACCAGATGTCATTAGGTAAAATGCCATAGAAAAGAGCTGGAGCAAGACCATACAACCATGTTATGTACTCGGTTGACTTGTACCAGGAGTTTGCATGGAGACTAGGGTCACAGGGTGCAACATCGAAGGAGCCCGGCAGATATTGCTTGCAATTGGCGACAAGTTGTCTGTGCAATTGCTAAGCAGTGCTATTTTTCAATACAGTCCAGGGCCATGTTTCCTAACTGTCCATGACCGATGAACACTCAATCTTGCCCTGAAAGATATCATGCCAGAGTGAGGCCATGTTTGCACCACTGAGGTGCATCATCTCTGACAAGAAACAGTCTGGGATACCTAGAATGAGATACGGCTGAAGACCAAGTAGGATGCTTGGCCTGACGATCCCTGTTTGTGATCGACGAGACTTGAACTCAGCCCTCATTTGCGACTCGAGAAATATTGGAGACAGTTGATATATTCAGCAGACATGTTAGATTGGATATCGTATGGGCTAATATTGTTGTGATTGCATCCTGGGACATCATAATCATCAGGCTTGAGAAGTACAGGGTAGTATTGTGACCTGCCAGGTTTGCGATGACCTGTGAGTGAGCAAAGCATACGGCATCTGCATTTGCCTTGGTGACCAACAAAGTTGGAGAGGGTGACCAGACCAGGGCCATCAGCACATCCAAGAAAAAAGAATAGATGCAAGACAAACACATGAGACCGCAAGCCATCCCAAATAGGGAGACCTTCACACTGGATTGCCAAGAGGTGATGGAATCCAGGGAATAAAAACGACTTGACAAATTTAAATTTCAGTTTCTTAGGTCCAGGAATGATCATACCTGGAAGTATATGTTTTTTCTTGTATCGGCACTCAGGGGAGAGATTGAGAATGATCCAAATGCATACCCAGCAGTCGGATTCTTTATTCTCAAATATCTGCGCTCTGTTGATCGATAGCATGAGGAGGATATCATCCGGAAGAATCTTCTGGTCATGGACCGCATCGAGGTATGCACTACCACAAAGAACATCATCATAACTCTTAACAAAACCATTGTTTTCCTCAAGTTCTTGAAAAAGAGCTTGGGTATGTTCTTCCTGATATCGCATTTTCTGAGTGGTTTCTGGATGTTGCCAGAGTGCCTGAAGCTGTGAAGTGATGGGAATCATGTGAAAAACTGAACAAGGAGCCCAGTGATACTTCCGCCACTGTTGTTCAGCTTAGTTTGATCATAGCAGGGTTCATTGCATTCAGGACATTGTTTGAGGTGAGCAAAGGGCCCAACAAATGCGACACATGAATTGATACACATATGATTGACAACAGATATGACCCCACTGAGGTCCATAAGCGTCTGTCTGGTGTGGTAAAAACTTGGAAGGGGAGAGTCAGGATGACGCTGGTGAATACTGTGTCGGATTATTTTATATGTCTCCTCTGATGAATGCTCGAGCGCAAAGAATATTGACATTGCAAGCTTTGTGTTCAGGTCGAGATGAAGAGGGACATGAGGTGGACTACGAATGTGATGAAGGGCATCACCAGTGAGACCAACACCGTCATCCAGGGAGGCATTTTGCAGCACCCAGATAAATGAGAGGTTGTGTACATGTTTTGGTAATGTAGTAACCTGGGCAAGCTCGTCCAGGTTGAGATTGGCAATATGGTTCCTTTCAGGGCGAATAGCATCTTGATCATGTTCCTCATCATTTTCCACATTGTAATCATTGTGGTTTCCAAAACCATCTTCATCATGACCAGTATCTGAACCAGAGGGGTCCAGATCTCTGGAGTCACCCTGGGTGTCCTGTCAAGGGACACAATTGATAGATCATGTGTTTGATTGAGTTGCCCTCATCTGGTGATGATTTAGAAAGGGGATAACAGTAATTACTATGAGAGAAAAGCACCTCCAGGGGGGGAGGACGACACCTAGATGGTGGTATATTGGCCTCATCAGCATCATTGGTAGCTGGTTGTCTTGAACCTTGGTCTTGGGTGCTGTTCAAGGTAGCACTAATACCCTGTATGAAAGCACGAAACTGTTCAGAGCGTCTCCCAAGCTGTATCACTTCCTTCTCATCCTCACCTGCCTCATGGAGATGTCGTCGCCAAGTTTGGAGTGTATTCAAGGGTCTACAAATGCCTTTGCAATATCGACGACAAACGCACCAGTATAGCATTGGTTCTGACATGGTGGTGAACAAGGACAGATTGTTTCAGGGATGCAAGCGACAGGATCAACCAGTTGGATTAACATGCAGTACTTGCTATGTGTAGCTATGTTGGGTGAGCTGGCAGAGCGGGCCTATGTTGACGGTAGTTTGGCATAGTTTCCCATTTTGTACATAGCACAAAATAGCTACACCTTGCTAGGCATATTACGATTTCTCACTAGGAGTCAGGTAGCACTAAGTGTACTGCCATATCCCAAATTGGGAAATTACAACAAGTGGTCAGCATTGCCGATGGACATCACCTTGCTTGTAGATTACAGAGTAGATATATAGCAGACAGCAGGTTTAATCAGGAGCACGAACAAGATTTGTGAAAACGCTACAAAGTCATGTATGAAAAGTGGTTCAGATATGATACAGGGACAAGTTGGGAGGCTCAGCACATGACTGTGCCCAATTTTTATCGGGAATGCTTACTATCGCACATGCCACTCCATGCCGAGATGCTGAGCAAGGAACAATTGAATGATATATTCATGCAGCTCAGCAAAGCCGAGATCCTTCAAGCACTGCATGACATCCCCCTGTGAAGACAGGAGAAGCGAATGCATGGCAATCTATTCAAAGTGGTGTGTTGGCATGCTGTGAGCCACTATTGCTTAAAAGCAGCAGTTGAGGGGAAGAAGTGGAAGTTGGAGGGTGAAGAAAATGAGTCCATGAAGCGGGCAAAGCTAACTGACCCCACCTCATCATATGAGAGCAGGCCACAATTTTTTGAGGATGTTGGGGAAGGCATACGCAGGAAATGTGTTGAGGCATTTATAGACCACACAGGTGTGCATATTGGGTAACACAATTGCAGAGTTGAACACCCAATAGGAAATGATGCACTTTGTCAAACCATTTGTGTCATATGTGGTGGAGAATATTTCAGAGGGGAAATGTTGCCTGTCAATTTCACATTGTTTGGCAACAAGCCATTGTTACAGCCATTTACTCCACACTGCCAGCAGGTCCTTTACGAAGGCATGGTGTTATATCATGAAGCACTTTATCAGGAGCAGGAACATACATGGGGCACTGTCTGTTCTCATTGCCATGGCGAGTTGGAGAGAAAGAGAACACCTGCAACATATCTTGCTAATGGTCTCTGGCTTGGAGACGTTCCACCAGAATTGTCAATGTTGATGCTTGCAGAGCGTATTTTGGTGGCACGCTACTATCCTGTGGTTTATGTCATTAAGCTCTATCTGAAACACAAGGGTGCACATCATTGGGACCCCGCAATGCTGAATAGTGGAATACGGGGTAATGTCTCAACCTATCAGACGAATTCACAAGATATTATATCCATGATCGAAGGGCGTTTATTGCCACCACCACCATCTATTCTAGCAGCTACAATTGCAGTAACCTTTGTTGGCCAGGGAGCGTTGCATGAAGACAAGTTGCCACCAATGTTAACAGTCAACCGAACTCATGTTCACAATGCATTGCATTTCCTGATACATGAAAATCTGCTATAAGCCAACATTACTATATCTGAAGAAAATCTCAGTTTGTTGCCTGAGGCTGGTGTTCCTCGCAAAATCTTATCAATCGTGCAACAACTTGAAGAAGGCGATATGCTGGAGAAGGAGCATGCCGGTATAGTCAATGATGATGAGGAAGTCAATTCCGGGGCAGAGACAGACCGAAGTGTGAGAACCATTTGATAAGTGTGGTGCAAGAACTGATTCAATTTGGGTATGGTCAGATCCGGATGTGATTCCAATTCAAGTGTATGGAGTGCTTGATCCAGGCATCTCAGATCTTGACGAGCACCATCTGTTAGCACAAGCAGTGGCCAACTCCATGTTTTCCACACCTGAGTCTTATGCCATTCGGCATGGAGGTTCATTTGTCTCAGAATATGGCTGGCGCGATAATGAAGGGCATCTTTCAATTGGAAACCCTGAGGATCCCAATCATCTTCTTGGAGCATTTCCATGGCTATTTCCTTATGCAACTGGAGGCTTTGAGGTGGAGAGACAGCACACACTGTTATATGAGAGTCAAGCAAAGTGGGCACTGCGCTATGCTGACAAACGCTTTTGCCTTGATCATTGCTTCATGTTTCAAGTTTTCGGTGTCATTCAGAAACAGGCCATGTGTTGGTCAGCGGTTATTCAAATACAACGTAGAGATTTCGTTCAGTATGAAGAATCTTTTGCTCGTCTCACTCCAGCCGACCTTAAACAGGCTGCAAGTGAAGAGGACAAGCATGCCCCACTTTCAAATCCTACTATCCAATCACTTTGGAAACACTTAACTGCTGTCCAGTCCAAAGTAGCTGGGACAGATGAGTCACATACCCAGGTCCAGTCCTTTGTTTGGGGCATGACAATGAAATACAATCCCCCATCTATATGGATAACAATCAATCCAAGTGATGTGAATGACCCAATAGCACAAGTTCTTACCAGAGCTGACATCGACCTAGATGAATTCTGTGCCACCACTGGTCCTGATGCACATGATTGTGCACTTCACATTGCAGCTGATCTATATGCAGCTGCTAGCTTTTTCCGGCACATGGTGCACACATTTCTGGAAGCACTAGCAGGGATCACAGAGTGACAAGGAAAGATCCAACGTGAAAAGGGAATATTTGGTGAAATAGCAGGTTATATCAGGATGGTCGAAGCTCAGGGATGTGGCACATTACACTTGCACATGCTAATGTGGTTGCAAGGGGCTCCTATCACAGCTCAAATGTGAGAACTGTTGACAGACCCTCTATTTCGACAACACATTGCCAATTTTATTGCAATCAACATCCATGGACATAGTGAAGAGGCCAACTCTAATGGAGTAGAATCTAACAAAGGCTCACAGCCAGTCACCTATTCACGTCCTGCTGATCCTTGGCAACCCTCATATCACATACTGAGAGACAACTGCCGATGAGAGCTCATCAAAGCAGTGCAAACACATCACTGTGGCCCAGGCTGCCAGGTAGTAAACCATGGTATGTGAGCAATGCATATTGTGTTCTGCATCAGCTGATATGCCAAGGCCGATTGAGCTGTAAACATCGAGCTCCTTTTGCACTTGCAGAACAAGCATGGGTTGATGCTGAAGGACACTGGGGCCCTCAGCATACCCATGGAATGATCAACAACTATGTACTGATAGTGCTGGATTGTCTATGCTGTAACCATGACTGCAAGTTGATAACCAATGGATCCAAAACTCGACACATCACTTTCTATTTCATGAACTATGCAGCAAAGCATCAACAGCACTCCACAAATACATCCACATTGCTTGCCAACACCCTTGCATTCCATATGGGACATGACAACTACAAACATGACTTGCAAGCCAAAAACAAGCTCCTTATTCAGCGCTGTGCAAACTCACTCAGCTGCAATCAGGAGTTTAGTGCACCCAAGGTTGTGAATTATATTATGAACTGGGGAGACTGTTATGTTTCCCATCGATTCCAAGCCATTCATATAACTCCTTTGATTGCAATGCTGGAACGTCTGTATCCCCAGCTGCGAAAATCTTCAATGGCTGAGGCATCAGAACATCAGTCAGGAGAGGTGAGTCGAACTAGCCTGTATCAGTTGACAAAGAGATCTAAATGCGTGAACAGGGTGAATATTCAGTAATGAAAGTATCCAATGCAGGTGTGTACATCCAAGATGATATACATGACTACATGAAGCGAGGAGAATCCCTTGAACACCTGTCATATTTCGAGTTCTTCACCAATACCTACAATGCAGTAGCTTAGCCCAACAGTGAACAATTGTCTGTATGAAAGTGCAGACCTCGTATACCATATTGTGCATCATGCCATGCTCCCAAGCAGTGCCATGTTCTCCGTAGCCCAGAATATGAGGTCATGCCTTACTTTGCTGGGCGCTGGTTTTCTTGTGTGGATACCAGTCAACCCAACATGCTATACTGCACAGCAGTTCTCGCCCTTTTCAAACCATGGCAAGATTTATCTCAGCTGAAGACACTAGAGAAGAGCTTCAGGGAAGAGTTTAATGATTTCATGGACCAATCACCTGAGAAGGTCCAGCAAATGATCCACAATATCAATTACTATCATGAATGTTTACAAAGCACACAAGATGATCAAAGTTCTAATGCACTGTCTGTCAGAACCACGAATTCTCAACGTCCACATTATGATACTTCACGCCCCTACTTTAATCCCCTTTCCTTAATCCATCGCTTACCTTTGCATTTTCCTTCATCATTTCACTAATTCGGGTTTAGGCTACCCTCATTTGCATTATCCAATCCATCTACATCAAGGTCCAGCCTATTGACACGACCTCTGACATCACTCCATATTTAAGACATCATATTATGTCATTCCATTCTATTTATCAGCCGCTTACAAACTGGCTTACTTATATTTCATACCCAATCATAGACCGATCATATTAACCTATTTATATCCACAGATCGTTGATCTGTTAGTAATCTCGGGTCAAGGGCTTCACTTGAATCTTAACCAGATCTCAATCATTGCTTAGGGCTTAACAGGCATTAGGGTTAGCATTACCTATATAAGTAGTACATATCCTGTAAATAGCCTTCGTTCTTGGAATTCTCATTGCTATGGATCATTCTCTGTGTGTGTGCCTATTGCCGCACCTTAGTCTGTTCTGTGGTTTCAGCCTCATTAGCTTCTCACTTTGAGTTGTTAGTGTTGTTCCTGATACTGTCAAACGAATGGGTACATGGCCTTGGAAGAGAAACAGAAGTGAACGTGGACGATGATTAGTACCTTAATGACAATGGAGAACCACCAGGAGATACTTCAAGAGAGACGCTTGAGGATGCTCTCGGAGCACAGCTTTCAATGCGAGAACGATTATATGCCAAAGTTGCCATGGACATTGCCAATGGAGTTGGGATATTCGACACACAATCGATGGAGGAAAGGAAAGAAGAGAGTGCTAGGAAAGGGACAGTGACAGACTTGCAGAGATTGCAGGCATGGGCTGGAAAGCTACAAGGCTGTGAATCGAAAGAGACAGTGAGAGGGACAGTTGATGCAGGAGAAGTAGTGCTCAATCTAGCTCGAGATGATGGAAGAATGACTGAATTTGAAGGGGACGTAACCGTTGCGGTCAAAGCAGCCGAATCTGAAAGCGATGAAGAAAAGGATTTGAAGACACTGAACGAAAGGCAACACATGGTGTACAATATTATCTGCAACCAATTAACTCACCAGCTCAATGGCAAATCCACAGAGCAACTTCGTATGCTTGTCCTTGGAGAGGAAGGGATGGGGAAGACTGTTATATTGTATACGCTAACCTAATTATTTTTCATTTTTCACTCGTTCACCAGTCACGTGACCAGATCACATGACACGGTCTAGACCATGACATCATATGATGTCATAACACATGGTCACCGCACTCTTTTAATTACCATCGCTATGCTTCCATATCACAGAACCCTCCCACACCCGTGGGATACCACTTACCGTAAATAGTAATTCTTCACACCTTATCTGTGACACAGCTTGGTCTGTGCGCATCCCTCTGCAATATATAAAGGTGCGCCCTCAGCTGGTACCCCCAGCTTTGGCCACTTGTTCCTTGGG
>JBBPKS010000544.1:0-11657 GCA_038089355.1 Pulveroboletus ridleyi | reverse complement strand
CAGTCTCCCAAGCTCACTCTGACCCCCTTGAGTCTCTAAGACTCTCTTCTGAACCATCCTCGGCCTTGTTGCTTGCAACAAGACCAATCCGGCTTCTTCCGCCCGTTCCGAAATTACAGGACACCCCTGGAGTTGTGACAAGGGCGCACCACATACGGTGAAGCCAAGTCCTGCTCGAATTCCGGAGTCCCGGAGATCCCGGTTCTAACAATACTGGAAATAGCTGTCATATTTGCCATTCCAAATCCTTAGATCCAACTCCAGATCCAACTCTGGACCTATATCCTTAGATTTCTGGTGTGTTCTCAATGAGTTCACATCTCTAATATTCTGGATACTCTATATTTAGTTCTCCTTGTTCTTATGTTACATTCCATTCCTTACTTACAGTACATAGCCACTAGTCTTGCCTTCCGTCATCCTCTGTCCCTATGCTTCACTTAGGAGCACAGCTCCAGTAAACTTAACACCTGTCCTCCAGACTCTGAATAATACCTATGTTTTACATCCATATATAAGTCTCCAATTTTCTATTATAGATACCTTAGTTCAAATATCATTTAAACCCTCCAATCTCTGACCATCTGACCCCATTGAGTTTTTGGACTCTCATCTGACCCTATCCTGTCCTCTGAAATTATAGGACAACCTGGACTTGTGACAAGGGCACACCACATAAGGTGAAGCCAAGTCCTGTCTGAACTCCAGATATCCTGGAGTCATCTTCTGGAGATCTGGTTTTAACAATAGCTCTATGTATATACTTTGCTGCTGTGAAGTTTCTGAATAACCTTCACCTTCTATAAGGGGAAAGTTTCAGGTCCAGTTAGAATCTTGTTGCTTTAGATGGTATCCAATGTCATGTTAGATATGTGGTGTTAAGTAACAGCTGTCAGCCAGCTGATTGGCAAAAATGGGACAAGGTCCAGATTTGTGCTGAGAGCAGTGCAAATAAGTTGTGTTTAGTCAGAGCATACCAGCAGGGCTCATAATCTCTCACATATGCAGCTGGTAAATCTGGAATGATCCAGGATTATCATATGTAAGAAAAGAGAATGTACACAGTATGCAAGTACTCACCTCAGCTACTGCCAGCTGGGCAAACACAACTAGGTGCCATGGAAAGGAATGAAGCTCTTATAGTATAAATGGGATAAGACAAGCTCATATTTCAATATATGTCACAAGGGAAACATGTAGAGCATAGGTACCTTATTACATATAAGCAACACAATGTGGTCATTCCAGCCCTGTTAGTCCAGGATTGGGATACCTGATCTGGTATCTGGTTGATCTGGATGTTACTGTCCTTTTCAGGCAAGTTGGCACTATGAGAAAATTATGTCAAAAAATGCATCTCACCTTTGGTTGACTGTACCTCCTCAACACCTCCTCAAAATCTGTCAAAGGCAACACCAATTGACTTGGATGAGCCAGAAGAAGACATTCTGACCTGACTGGTGAAGAAAAACAAAAAATTTGAAAATTCGGTATTTCAGTATTTGCTGCTCAGTAGTTTGCACTCCAAGCTCTGATCCATCACTCAAAACAGCCTTGTAAGCATGCCTGAGGCCAGCAGATTAGCTCTGAAATGCAATAGGCCATTATACAGCTCTCTAGGCTGCTTGATCATGAGCAGATTGGCATGTGCCTAAACTTGTCCACACACTCCATTCAACAAATTCTAGCCTACTTTCATGAACATGGAACTGTTCCCAATCCTGGTGAAAACACAGTGTTAAAGGAGAAGGTGGGAAACTGACACCTTTGTGATGTTAATGTTGAGGTACATATCTGTCTACCATGTATCACTGACTTCACAACTAATAGATAAACTGTTACAGTTCATCCTAGGTACTGTGGAGAAAGCACCTGATCTCTACCTAGATGAAATCCAAGAGATGTTGGTAACAACTTGCAGAGTTGAGGTCTCTTGTGCAACCATGTGGAGAATACTTTGCAGAGCTGGCTTCATGATGAAGAAGGCAGGTATTTTCTCACATGTATACCTGTTACATTAGTATTTATGCCTTCCTAGGTTACTTGTGTTACAATGGAATGGTCTGCACAAAAACACCTTGAATATCTCACTCAGATAGGAATCTACCAGGCAGAGCAACTCATCTTCATTGATGAGAGCTCTGTTGATTGTCAAACAACATATCATGATCATGCCTGGTCAATCAGAGAAACCAAGATGCAACACAAAGCATTTTTTGTCTGTAGTTGGTGGTAGGTCAACTGTTTGTGCATTCAAATTATTACTGACTACTGTACAGCTTTTCAGTTCTCCTTGCACTCTTGCTCCATGAGGGTATCTTACACTGTAGTATAGTTGAGGGCTCCTTCTGTACAGAAATATTCATACATTTTATCAGACGGCTCCTTGACAACATGAAACCTTTCTTCTCTCTGAATTCCATCATTGTAATAGACAACTGTAGAATCCACAAGCATCCTGATATTGTGGAACTCATTGAATCTCAGTATGTGCTTGTTTACTGTTTATTTCATACACTAATTGTTGTATAGAGGAATGTATTGTGAATTTTTGCTACCCTACTCTCCTGACTTGAATTCCATTGAGCTATATGACTGTCAACTATACTGCCAATCCTGTCTCAAGTGCCAGATCACACAGTTGCTCTAACAACCATTACTGGAAACAAGATTGGAAGAGGTCCCAAAGACCTGTGTATTAACTGAAAAATATAAGTAAGTTGAATGTTGTATCAGCATTTCACTCACCCTTTAAATTATTTCCATATACAGTGAGGTGCAAAACTGTTACAGTGTTTGATACTTTTGTAATATGTGTGATGTAGTATCTAAGAGTGTGGGAATTTTGCTTAGCTTTAGTGAGGATATAGGAGCTACTAACCCTTGGCTACAAATGTTGTCCCTGAGTCATGTGACCATGTGTGAATGCAGCAGAGATATACCCATTTTAATTCACATATGTCATTGTAACAGTTTTGCACCTTTCATACTAAGTAGGGTATTTGGCAAATATCAGTACCTGGTATGACCTCCTTTGGCCTTAATCACTGCCTCAACCTTCCTAGGCATGCTTTCAATCAATTTCTGACACTCCCCAGATGCTATATCCAACCCTTACCCATAATTCCTCAATCCTCCCAGGACAGTTTTCATACCCTGTAAGTCTTCTTTTGAGGTAACCCCAGAGATGCTCAATGGGGTTCAAGTCAGGAGATTGTACAGGTCACACCATAGTCCTAAATTCCTGGTCTTCCAGCCACTCCTTGACCTTCCTGCAGGTATGTTTGGGATCATTGTCCTACTGAAAGATGATATCAAGAGGATTGAGAGTGTGATGCTCCTCTAGGGTATTGAGCAATTCATTCTTCAATATTTGAAGGTAAAGGTCTCCATCCATCCTACCATCAATCTTGCAAGCATAGTCAACTCCCTCCCTGTTATATCATATATGCTAACCTAATTATGTTTCACTTTCTCTTCACTTGTTCACTGGTCATGTGACCAGATCACATGACACGGCCTAGACCATAACATCATATGATGTCATAACATGTGGTCACCTCACTCTTTTAATTACCATCACTATGCTTCCATATCACAGAACTCTCCCACACCTGTGGGATATCACTTACCGTACTTAGCATCTATTCACACCTTATCTGTAGCACAGCTTGGTCTGTGTGCATTCTCCTGCAATATATAAAGGGTGCATCCTCAGCTGGTCTCCCCAGCTTTGGCCACTTGTTCCTTGGGTTAAAACCTTGGATGATAAGTCTCATCTTTCTCTGCAAGGCTTTAGTTGCTCGGCTTCGGTGTTCTTGCGTCCACATAACACTTGGCCAAAGCTTCATACCGTAACCTGAGTACGTGACCTGCCCAACATTCAGGGCTTATCATCAGCAGATTACCAAGAGTGCGTGAGTTTTTATCCGCCTCAGAAGATTCAAGAAAGAAAGCAAATCCACGTGTGTGGTTTCCGGGCCCAGGCATAAGGGACATTGCATAGTGGTTCCACGTGACAGACCAGGGCATACCACCCATAACAGGTTGCATACACGCTCGTCTGGCATATTAAATAAGGATAACATTGCTGCTTGCCCATAGTGCACTAGGGCGTACCCTCTGTGGTTTGAGGGTACCAGGTTTGCGGAATACCTGTGACATCTGCCATCAGCACACGATACGCATATGACACCGCTTGTTATCAGGCGTCTACCCTTATGGGCTCTTCACCCATTAAAGCAAATTGTTGAAGAAGACCAACCACTGCGAATCCCTTCCCCACACGTTATTCCGACCCTCACCCCCACAAGCGTGCCCAGAGCTTTGTTGAAAAATACGAAGCAGTAAGCACTGTCAACCTGTCTGCCCCCAGATCCCCCAGTTTTGAAGGGCTCTACTCTGCCCTTCCAGAATTAGAAGAACCTGCTCCGCCCCCCGCACCTAACCCAACATCTCTCATCAGAACCTGTCCCCACCGCCCCTGAGAACCTGAAACCCCTTGGGTAGAAATGTCCTCATCCTCTCTGTCCAATGACGAGCTGAAGGCGCTCCTTCAAGCCCTTCTCCGAGAAAAGACCAACTCGCAGTTGGCAATAGCCAAGGTCTCCGACCCCAGAAAATGGGATGGTGACTGCAAGACCTTCTGGAATTGGTTAACTGGAATCAAAGTTTGGGTTTCCCTCCAAAAATGGGACACAAGAAAACTCTGCGTCGTAGCAGTCCTGTTGCGACTAGAAGGAAATGCAGCCTCCTTCACAAGGCTCCAACTCGAGGAATATGTCGAGGAAGAAGAGAAGGATGTCCTCGGACGGGACGGCAAGTCCCTCGGATATCCCCACGGCGATGATGCTTGACCTCAATGGCCCGAGCTTATCAAGACAATCAAGGACCACTTCCAGATCGATATCCTTGCCCACAAGTCTTTTAAGGCTCTTACTGCCCTAAAGCAGAATGGAGCTGCTATTGACACCTTCCTCCAAAAGTTTGAGGTTCTCTTTTGGGAATCTCAAATTGAAAACGGCCACGGAGCTGAAATACTCAAGCGGGCTGTGGACGCCCGGATTTACATGCAAGTCCACCTTCATATGATGGTCGAAAATAACATCTACGACCTTATTGAGGCTTACTGAAAGGTCGGCCGATCATTCAAGTCCACCACTGTGGAGCATGGATTCCAACCACCGAGGCAATGGGGGCCTCGAAGATACAACCCCCCGAATGGGCCGCCGCCTAACCAGTGGTTCACCCAATATGGAACTCAACCTGGGCATAGTGCGCCCATGCAAATTGATGCGGTTACAGGACAACCACAAAACCCAAACATTATGTGCTACAACTGTGGTGAGGCAGGCCACATACAAAGATACTGTCAGAAACCGTGGAAGCTGAGAGGCCCGCAACAAGGACGGGCCCAGCTAAAGCCCCAAAACCTCCAGCAAGTTTGGATACCTGGTGCTGACAGGTATTACACAGAAGCGTGGGTGGAGGACCCACCAGCCAATCAACCTCCTGTGCTACAAGCACAAATGGCTGTCCAGTCAGCTGCAACAAGCCGACAAGAATACATGTCAGACGAGGCCCATGCATACTGGGCTGACATCTTCAAATCAGAAGCCAAGGCAAAAGCGTCCAAGGCTTTAAAAGGAAGCTGCTGACTGGGAGTAGGGTACTGGTTGGCGATAGTTTATTCGCTGCAAGGTTAAAAGCTGAAAAACAAAATAAAAAACTAGAAAATCTCCTAAACATAAAAAAAATAGTTATCGCGCATTTGGACCCCTCAATTAGGGACGATAGTGACACTGTAGTTAGATCTGGTTTTGAGCCAATGGATTCGGCCTTATGTACTATATCCCCTGTAAGTCCTATGGACATCCTCAGGCACACTGGTAGGAAAGCAGTAGGCATAGACGACTCGTTGACTGTGCTCAAGGGTGAACTGATTAGTCCTGTAGCTGGCACTGAGCCTGTAGCCGAGCTTTCCGAGTGCACCAATGAGGATTTTCCTATTCATATGATTAGTCAGGTTCTCATTAATTTAAAGAATTCTCCACCATCCGCCAGGGGGTCTCAAAAGAGCTTGGCACCGGACTTAAAACATAGTGTGCTTAATTCCCTATTTAAGAAAAAAGTGTTCCCATCGGTATTTATTAACAAAATCCCTATAGAAAACACCCTGAAGAATCCCGAAGAGTTTTCCATCTCTGTCAATGTACAATACCAATCAGAAAAAGAAGAAAAACAAGTCACAATACCCGCTTTGCTCAACTCTGGAGCAGTCAACACCTTTGTCAACTGAAAATGGTGCACAAAGCACAAGATTGATCTCATTCCTCTTGATGAGGAAATCAACGTGTGCAATGCAGACGGTCAAGTCAGATCTCTGGGAAAGATCTCGCACAAAGCCGAACTCGTGGCCTCGATTAACGGCCATTACAAGAAAATACACACATTTGTAATCGGGCTGGGAACTCACCCGATGATTATAGGTTACGACTGGCTCTCACGCCACAACCCGGAAATCAACTGGGTCAACAAAAAATTGGAATTTACATGGTGCACTGATAAATGCAATGCATATGCACAGGCACTTATTTGAAGCATTGAGCCCGGACTCAAAGAAAAGCTTCCTGAAGTCTATCATGACTTCCTTGACATGTTCTCTGAACAGGAATCTAATTGTCTACCCTTATGCAAGCCATGGGATCACGCAATAGATCTGAAGCCGGACTTCGTACCAAAGAAGGGTAGGGTCATCCCCTTATCAGATACCGAACTAGAAGAAGTCTGCGGCTTCATCGAAAAAGAGGTTAAAAAAGGATATCTCCACCCATCGAAGTCTCCTCAAACTTCACCGGTATTCTTCATCCTGAAGAAGGACGGAAAGAAACGGCTCGTTATGGACTATCATTATGTAAATGAGGGGACTATTAAGAATGCTTACCCTCTGCCCCTTATCTCACAGCTAGTGGATCAGCTTAAGGGCGCCAATATGTTCACCACAATGGACTTGTGCTGGGGCTATAACAATGTTCACATCAAGGAGGGCAACAAATGGAAAGCAGCATTTATAACACCAATTGGGGCTTACGAGCCAATGGTGATGTATTTCAGGCTTACTAACTCCCCGCCCACGTTCCAGAACATGATGAACGACATCTTCACTGATCAATACGCCTTCCTAATTATTTATATGGATGACATGATGATTTTCACGAAGGGTAAAATGAAAGAACAACACAAAGCCCTGGTCAAAGAAGTCCTTCAGTGACTCTGTGAAAACGATCTATTTATTAAACCAGAAAAATGCTCCTTCAGCACCGACAAGGTAGAATTCCTCGGCATGAATGTCTTGAAACATGGCATCAAGATGCAAAGCAAGAAAACCCAGGCCATCGCCGACTGGCCCGAACCTAACCTAACTAATCACATACCCTGACTCAACACGTGGCATGTGATTAGAAACCGATGCCTCGGATATCGCAACAGGAGCCGTCCTCTGGCAGGAATGCGAAGACTTGGAATGGCGACCATGTGCCTTCCTTTTGCATAGCTTCAACTCTGCTGAGCGGAATTACCCTATCTACGACAAAGAACTGCTTGCAGTCATCTGCGCCCTGGAAGAATGGCGCCATTACCTTATCGGACGTGAAAGTTTTGAAGTCTGGACCGACCATCGAAACCTAGAATATTGGAAGAAACTGCAGACCCTGTCTGGCCAACAAGCACGCTGGCACGCACTCCTCCAAGAATTCAATCTTATGTTTGTATACCAGCCCGGATCAACCAACAGGGCCAATGCTCTCTCCCGCCGCCCCGATCACAGTGATGCCATCATGGATCTCAATAAGGACATCATTATGCTACCTGAAAAGTTATTTATATCAGGAGTTACCTTAGAATCACCATTTCACATTAATCTACGAAAAGAATCAGAAAAAATACAAAACGAAAAAATAAACCATTTCATCTATGATACCATGTCTTCCCTCTTTATCAATGAAGATTCCAATCGGATCTACGTCCTGGAATCACTTCATCTAGATCTCCTTAAATTACCTCACAATGATCCGGTATCAGGACATGTGGGCATGTACCGCACATACAATAGAATACGACACATGTTCTTCTAGCCAGGAATGCACAAAGACATCACCAATTATGTTAATCACTGCTACACGTGCACCCTCACCAAGGGATCACAAACAGCACCAAAGCAGTCTATTCAACCCCTTCCCGTGTCCAAGCGACCCTGGGAAGATTTATCAGTAGATTTCATCACCGGCCTTCCAGAAAGCCGCAGCTTTGATGCCATTTGCGTTATCGTAGACCGGTTTAGTAAAGAAGTTATTTATGAACCATGTAAAAAGGCAACATCCTCGATGGATCTCGCCAAAATATTCAGGGATGTCATATAGTGTATTCACAGCCTCTCCTCCACCATTGTCTCAGACTGGGGTCTGCAATTCATCTCGGAGTTCACAATTGAGTTGTGCAATCTCCTCGGAATCTCCCAGAAGATCTCTACTGCATATCATCCCCAGATGGATGGACAAACCGAACGTATCAATTGGGAAATGATACAGTATCTCCGCACTTATGTCGCAAAGAAACAGGAGGACTGGGCTGACTGGATCAAGATCGCCCAATTTCACCATAACTCCTCCTTGTCTTCATCCCATGGATCAATTCCTTTCGAGATCACATGGAACTACTTCCCTCGCCTCAGATTTGAAGGGTCATTCTCGTCCCTGGCTGGTACTTTCACACACTCTGCTGGCAAGTCCCATGCAGAAGTCCAAGAAGCTTCTCACCAAAAGATGATAGAGCAGACAGACGAAGAAGACCCCATTCCATACCAGATTGGAGATAAGGTTTGGCTTAGTACGGAAAACTTGAAGTTGCCGTATGTTGCCAAGAAGCTCACCCAACACTGGATTGGACCTTATGATGTTATTCGGTCGATGCCTAATACAGTAGAACTGTGTCTCCCGAAAAATGCACACTTCCACCCAGTAGTCAATACATCCCAGGTTAAACTGTATCGTGCTCCCCTTGATGGGCAGCCAATCTCCCGCCCAGATGCGGCCAAGGTCAATGAAGATGGTCACGAAGAGTACGAGGTCGATCACATCGTGGGCTCACGTCTCTATCATGGGAAATTGGAATATCGTGTCCGCTGGAAAGGATATGCAGAGACCGATGACACGTGGGAACCTGCCACCAATCTGCAGAATGCCCCGGATGTGGTCGACTCCTATCACCACTCCAACCCCTTGGCCCCACGCCCGCTTCATGGCCTCTCCCTAGCCACCTTCAACTCTCTGTTCTCTGACTACGGTCCCCCAGGAGGGGCTCCCATTCAACCAACTCGCCTGGAATACAAGTCCTAGGAGGGGGGTAGTGTTATATCATATATGCTAACCTATTTATTTTTCACTTTCTCTTCACTCGTTCACCGGTCACGTGACCAGATCACATGACATGGCCTAGACCATGACATCATATGATGTCATAACACGTGGTCACCTCACTCTTTTAATTACTGTCGCTATACTTCCATATCACAGAACTCTTCCACACCCGTGAGATATCACTTACCATACTTAGCATCTATTCACACCTTATCTGTAGCACAGCTTGGTCTGTGCGCATTCTCCTGCAATATATAAAGGGTGTGTCCTCAGCTGGTCTCCCCAGCTTTGGCCACTTGTTTCTTAGGTTAAAACCTTGGACAATAAGTGTTCTCCTTTGCTCTCATCTTTCTCTGTGAGGCTTTACGGCAAGCCTTTAGTTTCTCGGCTTCGGTGTTCTTGCATCCACATAACACTCCCAAGTCATACAGCCCCATACTATCACAGAACCTCTTCCAAACTTCAAGGTTTCCTGGACTAGCCTATCATTCAGCCTCTCTCCATGTGTGCCCATCTGAACCTAGACGATTAATTTTGGTCTCATCAGACCATATCATCTTCTTCCAGTTCTCCCAAGTCCAATCTTTATGGGTATAGACAATGTCCAAATGTGCTTTACAATGTTTTGCAGAAAATAGAGATCATTTGATCTTGACTACAGCCTTCATTCTAGCTTTTTTAAGGTATCAATGAGTAGTGCTTAGATGGAGAGACTTATCAGTGATCCCTGAGAGAGTTTTGATCACTTGAACTGCATTTTCTGCCTTCTGGAATGAAATAAGATGAATAACATGGTGAATATTGGAGGGGGAAAGCTTTGATGGGTGACCTCTATAGACTTTTGGAGGTTGGAATGCTCCTTGGAACAAAATCTGGACACAGTATCAATGCTGAGACCAGTAGAAGAGGTAATAGAGCAAGTAAAATGACCAGTATCAAGCTGTGATAAAATGGTATTCTTTTGAGTAGAAAAGAGAGATCACATGATGATAGTGGTTGAAAAGAGAGAAGTGTAAGAGCCAATTCAAACTCAGACATAATGTTTACATGTGTATATTTATTTGTATGTCAAATAAACACCAACTATCCCACTGTTTACCAAGGATTCTACTACCATTATCAAAAGGTGGAAAACTGTTACAATGATATATGTGAATTAAAATGGGTATATCTCTGCTGCATTCACACATGGTCATATGACTTAGGGACAACATTTTGAGCCAAGGGCTAGTAGCTCCCATGCCCCCACTAAAGCTAAGCAAAATTCCCACACTCTCAGATACTACATCAACCTACCTGTTTCCATCTTGTATCAGTCAAGCTTCTTAGTCTTGAGAAATAGAAATAGTTTCAAAATTAGCTGTTTTTCCTCTGAAGAGTGATACAGCTCTGTTTTAACCTCAGAGCTCAAACATATCCTTTGCACAGGTGATTTTGGGCATGTGTTTGTACTATAGGAGCATTAGATATGAAAATTAACCATACCTCTGTTGCAACTCTGCAGAGAGTAGTGGGTTCAGAAAACCCAGCTTATCACCCAGATCAGGGTGGAAAGTGATTGAGTGTGATGTCATGTGTCCTGAGGGGCCAGAATAGTAGCCATCTAGTCCCACCTCTTGGGTTGGCAGGGAATCCTTGTTGGTGGTAGCAGTGACTATCTGAATCCCCAGATCTGATAACAATGATTCACAAATAAAGTTGGCTACAGTGGCATTGTGCATTTAGAGATTGAAATTTTGTCTGAGAAATAATGCAAAAATAAGTATTTGGAACTTATGAGTCTTATCAAATAAACCTTGATTTTCTCTTATATTCTCTATTTCTTAGTCTCAAATCCTCTACCTTCTCAGATGATCTGATAGAAAAAATCAAAATCAAAACTACCAGAAGATTTAATCCTGTAGGAATACACTTACAGAGCTGCTTATTGTTTTCTTTGATTCCTTGTATTTGTATCCCTAGTGTGATCACAATCCTCCTTTAGTGCAATTTAGTTAGCTAGCAAGTCAATAAATGGCTGAACCTACCCCCTCTGTCAACTTACATAAATGCTTTGCCATTGAAAAATAATATAGTTCAAGATTTTGAGATCATGATATGACAGGGGTGAGTCCTAAGAAATGCAAGTAGTGAGTGGTAGAGTGAGTATGTCTACTAAAGATGTGATCACATGATTGAAAGACAATATGGCTATGGTCTCTTATAAATCCTAAATGGAAACACATTACCAAGAATGGCCTAAAG
>JBBPKS010000543.1:0-11658 GCA_038089355.1 Pulveroboletus ridleyi | reverse complement strand
GAATGAAAAAAGCTCTAGTGGGATAAATTTCATTTCATAGAACTGCCCTATGCTGGAAATCTCAGATGAGTGGTTCATAATGCTAAGTCAAAATATTATAAGTTCAATATCCCTTTAGTACTGAAAAGCTTACCTTTAGCACTTGAATATCAGCTAAATGTTAATAAGCATCACTATGAAATCATTGCCTGCACTGCATTGATACCTTTGAATGGTAGAAGCTAGATATCAGGAACAACTCAACTAACTCAAAATGAGAAAGCTGAGAGGCCGAAACCACAGATCAAGCTAAGGTGCAGCTAAGGCACACACACAGAGAATGACTCATAGCGATGAGAATACTAAGCATGAGGACTACTGTACAGGATGAGTGCTACTTATATAGGATATCTAACCCTAAGGCCTGTATCTAGATCTGAGCCCTGTGCCCGAATAATGACTAACAGATATTAAATAACAGATCAAATGAAAGTAAATATGAAATGATAAATTGTTATGAACCACGTGCACCTAACTTTTCATCCTACACTCTTTTCCTACATTCCTTACCTCCTCCCGCTCCTTTAGTCATGTGACCTCCCACGAGGCCGATCACATGACCAGTCACATGATGAGTCCAGCCCCTGACATCATCCCCGACGTCATAGCCTCTAGGGTTACACGTTGACAACCCTTAGACTACCCTAACCCTCATTAGGCTATACCACGGGTATGGAATACCCACATGGGTACCGGGTATGGGTACCATGTGGGTATGGGTATGGGTCAGTGCACTGGGTACCTGTACCCGTACCCACACCCATGCCATGGGTATGAGCACGCTGTGGGTACAAACTTATTTATGAATCCAATGAATGAACTACCAAATACATGTAACTAGCTGGTAAATTCGAATCGGGGAGGTCTTCCGCAAGTGATCCACCAGTTGATTCAACTGTTTGAGTCTGAGTGCATGCTGGCAAACACTTCCACTCTGGACACGGATCAACACAGCTCACCAGCAAAATGGAGGCCAATGCTATCTTGACGGCAGCAGGGCGGAAGACCAAGATGACTGAAAAGGCAAAAGCAGCTGTTGAAGAGTCAATAACGTCAAGGAAGAAGAAGGCCAGTGAGGACGCCACCATTGCCATGGTCGTTGAAAGGCATGATGTTGGTGGTGACGACATAGCAGGGACATCTGTGGCAAAAAAAGGGAAGGATGCTGTGGCATCCAAGAAAAGGCAGAAGGCCAGCGGTGACGACACAGCGAGGATGTCCATTGCAAAAAAAAAGAAGTTGATGGCTGTCAATAGTGGGTCAGCAGCTGCATCCAACGCCACATCACGTACTTTGAGGTGCAGCAGTGATCAGATGGACACTGAGATTGTCACCACCGATGGAGATACTAGTACGCGGCAGGCTACACCCGAGGAACCCAAGGAGAGGGAGACTGCTGAGGACGAATTGGGTGCGTCTATGTTTTTCATATCAAACATGGAGCTCAGCATGATTGCTAGGTCGTCTAATGCAAGAATGGGTCTCACCTATTTATGCCTTCTTCGAGGCCAAACCACGTATCGTAGAGGTTGGGGGCCGCTGTGCACATGACTTTAAATGTGCAAAACGGCATTGCAAGATCACTGTCAGGAGATATTTGGATAAAAAAGATGCTCGCTCTACCGGGAACATGTGTAAGCATGTGAGACTGTGCTGGGGTGGAGAGGCATTGGAAGCAGCCGATGATGCCAAGGATGCGGACGAGGCACACAAAAGTGTTGTTGGTGGTCTCCTGCGCAACGGGTCAATTCTAGCCTCATTTGAGCGCAAAGGGAAGGGAAAGATGACTTACTCCTATCGCCAACATACCCGCATGGAGACAAAGTAAGTACATCTTGTTTAGTTGCATTGAGAGGTCCTAAACTTGGTTCTTGCAGAGCCGAAATTGTTTGCTGGGTTGCGGAGGACCTGCGCCCGTTTAAGATTGTCAGTGATCGCGGCTTCCAGTTGTTGATGAAAACAGGATGACCAGAATACTACATACCTTCCCCATCCACCGTTTCGCGTGATGTGCGACTCATGTTTGCTCACACTCGCAAATGGGTTGCTAGGATGTTACAGGTAAGTAATCTGTTGCTGTTTGAGACCCGAAACTAAAGAACGTACCAGGAATATGATGGTAAACTCAACTTTACGATGGATGCCTGGACATCCCCTAACCATCGCGCATTTGTGGCATTTGGTGTGCACTTCGAGCACAAAGGCGTGCCGCTAAGTATGCTGTTAGACATAATTGAGGTCGCAAAGGTAATCTTACCTCTCGTGGACGTTTTGGACAAGCGCTAATTGGTCATTGCTAGTCCCATACAGGGATTGAGCTTGCAACTGTGTTTGCAAGCATGCTGGACGAGTTTAAGCTAATGGATAAGGTACTTAAAAGATTTTAGTCGTCACTGACTAGTACTGACGGGTGTCAGATCTTGAGCGTCACATGTGACAATGCATTGAACAACGATGCAATGATCAGAGAACTTGCCGTGCAAGTAGATGGATTTGGTGGTCCCATGTTGCAGACTCGTTGTTTTCTTCATGTTGTCAACTTGATTGCGAAGAGTTTGATATGCCAGTTCGACATCAAAAAGAACTGTGTTGATACCACTAAGACGACTACCGACTCAGATGCAGATGATGAACTTGAGGCACTTAGTCAAGAGCTGGTAGAAGAGGAAGCGAGGACAGTGGCTGACCATGATGCGAGTGCTGATGATGAAGAGATGACCTTGAAGGACAATGGCAACGGATGGGTCGATGAGATGGAGGAGCTGGCAGACGAAGAGTGGTGTGACCTAGAGATCGCCATTCAGCCTGTCAAGCTCGCGCTCGTGAAGGTTAGAGTGAAGCTTACCATTTGATAATCAACTACTAACAGCCTCGCTACCACTGGCAGCTGCGCAAGCTTGCATACAAGATTATTCATTCGATGACTAGCGTCCTGCCTGCCTGGCAAACCATCTTGCGTGACTTGAAGATGCCAGCGACTTTGATGCCCCGTGATGTTGCCACCAGGTGGAATTCAACGTTCGACATGCTTGAATATGCCATCAAACATCGCAAAGCCATTGAGTTGGTCACACAACGGCAGGACCTGGGTTTGCAGCGCTTTGAATTGGCTGAGGATGAGTGGGAACTTGTCAGCCAGCTCCACGGGGTACTCAAAGTAAGCACGCTTACATCCTCATACAAATCAACGTAACTAGGGGTTTACCTGACCCCGCTTACTAGATCCTGAAGGATGCCACGTTGTTCTTCTCCCGCTCAAGCCCCAACCTCACAACTGTCATTCCAGTGATGGACCACATCCACGCTCACCTTCGAAAGGCTGCTCGGGACAGAAGACTAATCCCTCCGATTCGTTCAGCAATTTCTCTTCCAATCAACACCCTCAACCGTTACTACTCCCTGACAGATACCTCTGAAGTGTACAGAATTGCAATGGGTAAGTACTCATCTATTTGAACATCCTCATTCATTGCTGAACCGGTCATTTAGTCCTCCATCCACGACACAAATTAGCTTACTTCAAGGTGGCCGGATGGGAAGACGATTGGATCAAGACCGCTGAATCACTCGTTCGGGAAGCATTCACAACCACCTACAATGTGGACCGTGTGGCAGATCCTGAGTTGGATGTTGAGGAGTCTGGCAATGTTGATTCCAATCCCAAGGTTAGTAGTTATTCTTTCACATAACCCAGTCCTCTAATCAATCAACAGAGCACCAACATCTTCGACAATTTGCCTGCTCTCGCGCCACCAAAAGTGGTTGACCTGCGCTCCGAATTTGACCGCTACCTTAGCACTGATGTGGAGCATGTCACGGATGCAATCAAGTGGTGGCACGAACATCATGGCGCATTTCCGTGCCTCTCCCATATGGCACTCGACTACCTCACAATCCCAGGTAAGTAGTCATTCCCTTTATTGTTGTTATCAAACTAATTATTAACCTAGCAACTTCTGTTGACATCGAATGGCTCTTTAGCCGTGGTCGCCTCTTACTTTCACATGTACGATCACGTCTTTCGGCCCAGTCAACCCATGCATTGCTGTGCCTCGGTGCATGGAGCCAGCTCAAGCTTGTCAAGACTGAAGATGTCGAGGTTGTCAGTAAGCTTGCAGACCTTGAGGGCGAAGAAGAACAAGAGTTGGAGGCCAGTTGGGATGCATTAGATAGTGTTCTGTAGCGTTTCTCAATGTCAGACTTCAGTTGTGCGTGATCAGCGCTGTGTGTGGGTATACCCATGTGGGTAGCGGGTGCGGGTATGTACGGGTACGGGTATGGGTCAGCACACCACATACCCACAAGTAAACCCGCACCCACGATGTGGGTGTGGGTATATTGGGGGGTACGGGTATGGGTATCAACCCAGATACCCCCGGGTATACCCATGCATTTTGCTAAAGATGGTAATGACCGTGGGTAGAGAATGGAAGTGCAGACAGAGATGAAGAGCACAAGGATGCCGTGAGGCGAACCCTGAGATCTGATCTGAGATCCGTGGAGATCTAAATACGATGTGATACATGAGGAGAGATTATATCAGATCAGGAGATCTAGGAGGTGGCAGAATTGCCGTGGAAATCCGATAGAGATAAGGGTTAGGGTAGTCTAGGGGTTGTCAACATGTAACCCTAGAGGCTATGATGTCGGGGATGATGTCAGGGGCTGGACTCATCATGTGACTGGTCATGTGATTGGCCTCATGGGAGGTCACGTGACTAAAGGAGCGGGAGGAGGTAAGGAATGTACGAAAAGAGTGTAGGATGAAAAGTTAGGTGCACACGGTTCATAACATTTGGTAGTAACCTCTTTTGTGACAAAATGTAATAGTTGTGACCATTGTACACAGCCTGTCAATAATGCAAGGCCAGTTGTAGTGAATCCAGAATATACCAAGGTCCTTGTGGACAGTATATAAGAGCCACATGCCATCCACACCTTTGAATTCATCGTACCTCCTCTTCATCATCATCCCTCCATGGAGTCAACTCATGAAGAGATCCCCATCACCACCCTCCACATGATGCTATGGTATCAGAAATGCCGGATCGAAGTGGCCATCACACACCTCGCTCAGCTTCCTGCTGAGAAATGGCCAGAAAGTTGGTATGATAACTTATCTGTCGAATTGGCATGTTTCCCCTCTTTATTAATGTGGATCAACATTCTGATGGTATCTAATTTCAGGACATCTTGACCTTCTACCTCAGTCTCTATGCACTGGTTCAAACTGTACCCCCACCTACGCCGTCCTGTGCCCGAGTCATGAAGATTGGCTCCAGTCTGGAAGTCCTTCAATCAGACATTATACGTGCGGCCCCAGAGATCAAGTTGGAAGGTATTCCAAGAACTCCGGAACTGTTACCAAACTGGAGACCGAAGGCTGACACCCCTACCTATGGATTTGAGCATCCATGGTGGGCAGCCGACATCCCAGACTATCCAGAATGGGCATCAAGGTTCTACCTTTTGGAGTCATTCAGGAAGGCTGACAATTTCTTCCAGGTATTTACGCTTTACGAACTAATGAAATGCAAGGATCACTGGCCAATAGACCAGTCTCCTTTGGACAAAGCCCATAACACTCGGCTGGATGTCCTGGAGGCTGGTATTCTGGCCAAGCTCAAGAAAAACATCGCGGAAATCAAAAAGGCTGATAGGACTATGATAGAGTCCAAGATAGATATGATTCGGTTGAAGAAGATGCTTAGGAAGCATTGGTGATAGATTTTGATTCTGTAGTGTGAACAGTATTTGGGTAGAAAAAACAACTGTAACAAGGTTTCTGGTAAACATAGTTTGGGTGCCAAAAATGAAATGAATCCTGGAAACAAGTACTCAGTAGGGATAATTGGAAGCAAATCATTTCTAAAACACAATTTAATGAACTAAATACATCTTATGTTGGTCCCCATGTATCATACTTCATGTAATTGCAGCGAGCAACATCCATGTATTCATGGACATTGTCCCTCATGTAGTAGGTAAGGACCCCTTGCTCCCCTTCGACATGACTGACTCCATGCTCTAGCATCTGTCCTGAGAAGGCTATTAGCATTCCAGGATTATACCAAAGCTAATGCTTGATGGTGTTATGCGGACGCAAAAACACCGAAGCCGAGCGACTGAAGGCTTGCCGTAAAGCCTCGCAAAGAGATGAGAGCAAAGGGAAGCACTTATCGTCCAAGGTTTTAACCCAAGGAACAAGTGGCCAAAGCTGGGGACACCAGCTGAGGACGCACTCTTTATATATTGCAGAGGGTTGCGCACAGACCAAGCTGTGCTACAGATAAGGTGTGAATAGGTACTAACTATGGTAGGTGATATCCCACGGGTGTGGGAGAGTTCTGTGATATGGAAGCGTAGCGACGGTAATTAAAAGAGTGTGGTGACCACGTGTTATGACGTCATATGATGTCATGGTCTAGGCCGTGTCATGTGATCTGGTCACGTGACTGGTGAACGAGTGAAGTGAAATGAAAAATAATTAGGTTAGCGTATCCGATATAACAGATGGTGGGAATGACGAAATCCAGTTTGGTGTAGTTGCCGACCAAAACCAGAAGATCAAACCACTGAGGCCTACCATTGATATCGGTATGAAATGGACTGGCTTGGTTGACCATGACGGACACGACATTGTAAACTGATGACCAAAGAGGGAATATATCCTTTAGGTCAGGGTCCTCCTGTTCAGCTACCCAGTTGCTGAGCCCTGCTAATGCCTCCAGACCAGTCTGATACATCTCGGGGTGCATAATAGCTAAGGATGCTAAGAGAAGGGCTGAATGCTCTTGCATAGCAAGCAGCCATTTCTGAGCTTCACGTTCATCTTTGGAGGCCTTGAGTAATGCCGAGACTTCGGGCAGCCCATTCTGACCCTGTAACCGATGAAGATAAAATAAATAAATAAATCAGGGGAAGATGAAGTAAATACGAATGTTTCTACCCTGTTGAAACCATGCTGGGGATAAATTTATTGATCCTCAAAGCTTCACTGTAGGATGGAAGTAGGCTGGAGAGGTTCTCCAGTGCTGGGCCGAATTGCCTGTCAAACTGTGGGAGAGAGGTCCAGAGAGTATTGGCAGCTGTTCCCAAACATATTCCTTGGTTTATGTACATGTTAGTAAGATGGTCAGGATACTCTGGAACATGATCACCTGATTCGGCCAGCTGATAGTGCTCGGTAAGTACCAAAGTAGAACATAGCCTGATTGATCGGTGATCACAGCCAGTTCAGTGAGTTCTTTGTAATGGAGAGAATCTGCATCTAATTGCGCAGCTGAAAGTCCCCTCCTCTTGATTCGTTCACCAAGCCAAATAATGTCAATATCACTGACAGTCACTGGAAGGCATGAGTTGGGCCTTGTTAAATGAAAAGAACATACACTTGTTTCGGTATGCCCTTTCAATAACATTGACCATCCTATTAGCCTTGAAAATAGTCTGGATTGGAATGCATATTTTTCCTGGTTATATCGTCAGTGGGGTGAAGAGCATCCCGAAACCTTGACACCATATACATTGCTAACTTGTCAGTATATGATATCCCCCAATGATGATGAATTCCAAAGGAGTTCATGGCGGAGAGGGAGATGAGATGATTTGAGAGGGTCGGAAAAACTTGAAGGAAGAGTGATTCTGGGAAATATGGGATTCACGTTTCCATAGAAACTGATCAGTTGAATTTCAGGTCATTTGGCTCCAGCCTGAGCCGAGTTTTTACTAGATGAGGTATTCCTAACATGCTCGGTTGCCTTGTACACATCAGTGCTAAGTTATTGCAGTGCTTGGTCTGTCTTTATTTACTTGGTCTGGCTGTATGCATCGGTGTGAGTCACATTTACCCTGCTCAGTCTGGTTGTATGCATTGATGGGAGTCATACCCACCCCCCTTGGTCTGGCTGTATGCATCAGCATGAGTCACACCCACCCTGCTTGGTCTGGCCATATGCATCGAGGGGAGTAATACCCACCCCACTTGGTCTGGCCATATGCATCAGTGTGAGTCACACCCACCCTGCTCAGTCTGGTTGTATGCATTGAGGTGTGTCATACCCACCCCACTTGGTCTGGCTATATACATCAGTGTGAGTCACACCCACCCTGCTTAGTCTGGTTGTATGCATTGAGGTGTGTCATACCCACCCCACTTGGTCTGGCCGTATGCATTGGTGTGAGTCATACCCACCCCACTCGGTCTGGTTGAATGCATTGGTGTGAGTCATACCCACCCCACTCGGTCTGGTTGAATGCATCGAGGTGTGTCATACCCACCCCACTTGATCTGGCCGTATGCATCAGTGTGAGTCACACCCACCCCACTTGGTCTGGTCATATGCATTGAGGTTGTCATATCTGCTCCGACCCCCGGACCTCCGGACCTTTCACTCTTCTCCATCCTCCACAGTCCGGACTTCGTCCCTTCATACCGGACTCTGTCCTCCGAGTATCGGACTTCCTCGCTTTCCTTATTTAGTATTCCCTTTATACCTTCGTCCCTCCATTCTCTAGTTACGACCCTTAGTATCATCCCTTAGACCCTTCGCCACACCATATGCTTTCACTACGTATGCCTCCCGTCTCCATATGCTTCCTTCTTACCCGACATACCTTACCATACGATCCTCCATTCCCCCGTCCGAACTCCAGACCAGACTTTAGTATATAAGTTTCCTGTACTCCGTTTCTGTACCCCAGTACGAATATCAAACCAGTCACCTCCTGTCTCTTGTCCGACTACCTTCTCTCTTCTCCCTCTTCCTCTCCCCTATGAAATACGAGGACAGAGCCTAGTCAAGGGCGCAACACATAAGTCCTGTGCCAACGTCCTCCTAGGTACCCCCTTGCCGCTCCGAACTCCGTTCGTTCCTCCTTACGAACTTTGTATACTAATCTTCGGACCTCCGATCAGACTTGACAGTATATTCGTACTCCCTCTTGTCAAGGCTCACCTTTCCGACAAATCCTATGTCTGTGCGCACAAGATGAACCTCCCAGCATGAGCAGGTCCTGCAGACTGCCTTTGGCAGTTCTCGCGGGGTCCCTGGAGACTTTCGAAGCTTCTCTGCACGCACCATGGTCACTGTGCCCTCCATCTCCGAGGCACGTAGCAGACAACCTCTGTCCCCGCTAACACCTCTTCCACTTACCCTCAGCCCCGAACTTCCTCCGATGGGTTCCCAGGAATGGGACAACGAAGAGTCCGTCCAAGTCCGACCTGGCACCCCGATGCCTTCGCGCAGAAGGGGCAACGGGGACGACCCGGGCGGAGATGACTCCTCTAGCTCCTCTGATGCGGACTCCGATCAGGGTTTCCCCGCCGGGCACTTCTCCGATGAAGATAACCCCGAAGATGAAGAACGCAACCAAGTCCCACTCGCCTATGAACCCTTCACCCAACTCGCCAATGCCATCAAGGGGATGACCCGCCAAGCACTCCGACGACGGAAGACCAAAGGCTCTAAGCCCAAGGTCCGGGAACCCGACCCGTTCGACGGGATGGATCCAAAGAAACTCCGCCTGTTCGTTGTCCAGTGTGAACTCCACTTCCAGGCCAATCCCTGGACCTACCGCAAGGATCGGACCAAGGTAACCTTCGCTCAGTCCTACCTCAAGGGGACCACGCTCGAATACTTCGAGCCGGACCTCCTCGGACTTGAAGCACCGGGCCTCTGACCCGCGTGGATGGAAAGCTGGCATACATTCCTATACAAGTTGCAGTCTAATTTCGGACCTCACGACCCCGTTGCAGATGCTGAAGCCCAGCTTGAGCGCCTCCAGATGCGCGATACCCAGCACATCTCCAAGTATATCGTTGAATGGAATCGACTCGCCAGCCAAGTCCGAGACTGGGGCCAAGGAGCTCTCCGACGAAGCTTCTACTCCGGTCTCCCAGACCGCATCAAGGACGAGCTCGCTCGTCAAGGCAAACCCGACAACATTCACGAACTCCATGCTCTCACCCAGCAGATCAACCATCAGTACTGGGAACACAAGGACGAAATCGCCCATGCAACCAAAGCCTCCGGGTCGAACTCCGGCAACTCCGCATCCGCCTCCAAATCATCCAACTCCGGCAAGGACAACTCGTCCGTTGCCACCTCTACCTCCGCTTCCGGAAAGCCTAAGGACAAGTCGTCCAAAGGCTCCTCTTCTTCCTCCGCCAACAAGAAGAGCGGGACCGAGTCCGCCCTGGCTGACTTGATCTCCGCCAAGTTGGGCAAGGACGGCAAGCTCCTCCCTGAGGAGTGGCAGCGCCGTCTGAAGCTCGGCTTGTGCCTCTTCTGTGGCCTCGCTGGACACTTCGCCAAGGAATGTCTGAAGAGCACCTCTAGGGCTGCGAAGGCCCGGGCAGCCACAACAACTCCTGCTCCGGCCTCCGGCTCCGCTTCCTCCGAGGCGAAAAAATAGAGTGCAACTCCCCTACAGCACAGGTTGGGAGTCACGTTGAGCCCGACAGCTATGCTCCTCCAACACTCCGTCTCAATGCGTCCTCTCTTTCAGATCCGAACTCCCTCCACCCGATAGTTTCCCTTCCTGACTTCTCTATCTCCGATGTACCACTACTAGTAGATTCCGGTTCTACTCATTGCTTCATAGACTCTACCTTTGTAAATAAAAATAAGTTACCTATGTACTCCGTCCCTATGCTTTCCCTCCACCTTTTCGATGGCTCCTCCGCTTCCTCCATTTCCTCCGCTATAGACCTCTGTCTGTCCTTCGCTTCGGGAGCTTCCACCTCCGAAACATTTTATGTTACCTTGTTGGATCCCTCTTGTCGTATAGTTCTTGGACATTGCTGGCTCGCCCGTTGCAATCCGTTGATTGATTGGGCTACAAACAGCATCTCATTCCGAACTGACCCCACAGGTTTGCCAACCCCGACGTCGCCCTCCATCCCTCCGGAGTCAAGCTCCAACGCTCCTCCGACCCCTCCATGCGAACCTTTGCCGGAACCCCTGGATTCTCCCACAGCACCTGGACTTCGGTCTCCTCTGGTCTCCTTCGTCAACGCTGCTGCCTTTCACCAGGCCTGCAAGCTTGAAGGATCGACACCCTTCGCCCTCTCCCTCCGTTCCATCTGCGGTTGCAGCGCTACGTGCATCGACGTCCCGCCTGAAGAACCTCCGGACCTGTCTAAGGTTCCTCCAGAGTATCACGAATTCACGAACATCTTCAGTAAGGGCAAGGCTGACACCTTGCCTCTGCACAGGCCATTCGACCTGAAGATTGAACTTGAGGAAGGCGCCGAACCTCCCATCGGTCGCCTCTACTCCATCTCGCCCTCCGAACAGGGAGCCCTTCGGGACTTCCTTGACGAACATCTCCAGATCGGCTTCATCTGCCAATCCTCCTCCCCCCACGCCGCACCAATCCTCTTCGTCTGGAAGAAAGATGGTTCACTCCGATTATGTGTCAATTTCCGAGGCCTGAACAAGATCATGAAGAAGGACCAATACCCTCTCCCGCGCACCTCGGACCTCCTTGAGGCTCCGAGCGGAGCTAAGATTTATACGAAGCTCGATCTCCGGCACGCGTACCATCTGGTCCGTGTGGCCGACGGAGATGAGTGGAAAACATCGTTCCGAACGCGCTACGGCTCCTTCAAGTGGTTAG
>JBBPKS010000542.1:0-11659 GCA_038089355.1 Pulveroboletus ridleyi | reverse complement strand
TCCAGTTTGAATATCGACTTGGACAGTCTCCCAAGCTCACTCTGACCCCCTTGAGTCTCTAAGACTCTCTTCTGAACCATCCTCGGCCTTGTTGCTTGCAACAAGACCAATCCGGCTTCTTCCGCCCATTCCGAAATTACAGGACACCCCCGGAGTTGTGACAAGGGCGCACCACATACGGTGAAGCCAAGTCCTGCTCGAACTCTGGAGTCCCAGAGTTACCTCCCGGAGATCCCGGTTCTAACAAATACATATGCTGCACATCCAAACACGTGCAAGTGGCTAATGTCAGGCTTATCCTTGTAGAGGAGCTCATAGGGGGTACGCCAGTTGTGTTGGCGGAGCAGTGTCCTATTGTACAAATGGCACACATGGGCCATTGAGAATTCCCACCAACTGTCTGGAATGCATGCCTCAAGACACATAGCTTCAGACTTATCCATGGAAGTGCACATAAAGCGTTCTGCACAACCATTTTGTTGGGGTATATGTGAAGCGCTCTGGAATACACGTATCCCATTGTCAGCTAGGAGCTTGTCGAAAGCATTCGACTTGTACTCTCCCCCTGCATCAGACATCCATCCTTTGATTGTCGCATTGAATTGCGTCCGAATCATTGACATGAAGTGCTTGGTCACCGTCAATGCAGCATCTTTAGTGTGCAAAGGTGTGATCCATGCAAAGGATGTGTAGTCATCCACAAAGGTAATGATATATTTGTAGCGATGGTACGACTTGATGGGGAATGACTTGATATCAGAGTGCACAAGTTCAAAAGCGTGAGTAGCTCGTCACACATCAGGTAGGTAGGCACGATTAGGCATTTTGCCTAGAGCGCAGCCAGGACAGATTTTGTCCTCCTGTGGTGTGCTTATCTCTGGGAAGCCTCGCATATGTTTTCGCGCATGCTTCAAAACCTCCTTAGAAGGGTGACCGAATCGGCGATGGAGAATATCCCAGGTAGGCTCAACTTTCGTGTGAAGGTTCTTAGTCTTAGGGGCACTTTGGAGAGTGTACATATTTGGGCCCAATCGCCCTGGAGTGAATGGAGCAAGTAGATCTCCATCTCCATATAACACATCAATCTGTTCAGCTGTTCCTTTTACAGTAGCTCCAGCACGTAGTAGGCAACCTAGGGAAATCAGGCACACTTGTGAGTTGGGCAGATACCCAACATCAAACAATGTTAAGGTCTGAGTGCGGCCAGATGAATCTCGCCATGGTACTGTCACATGTCCTTTGCCTTCTACAAATATAATGGAGGCAGCAGTGTGGACAGGTATACGATCAGCACCTTTAAGGGATGTGAACTCAGCATAGTCTGAGCGATCGGGGGTGAAGTGCATAGATGCACCAGAGTCAAGAATCCAATAGGGGGTCTCAGGCTTTCCACATCGTGCACACGAACTATCAGACCCATGGGCGCAAATTGCATCATCCATTTGGCAGTGTACTGATACATTTGATGTATATACAGTACTACTCAGCTCCATTGCATCGTTTCGCGCATAAGGGGTAGCAGCGGCAATGGATGAGTACTGGTGCAGCGGGTAGGGAAGATTGACTAACCTGGGATCCTGAATGTATTGGTCATAAAGACCTTGGATCTCGCTATCAGAACCATAGATGTTCATCTCATCATCAGTATCCCATGAGGTGGAAGGAGCGGCCATAATCTGGCACTTGCGGGAACGTTTGAAGGGAGGAGAGACATCTGAATCCTCCTTGTCAAGACAGGACCAATCGATCATGGTAGATGGATGGCGGGCACCATAATAGAAGAGGAAGAGGAGGTGGCGGCATTGGACATTTCAACATCGTCTGAGATAGTTGACGACGGCTCAGGAATGGACAGGTCAAGGCGGTCTAGGAGGGGGCATGCACGATCGAGGGAGTGAATCGTCTCAGAGGTGGGCTGGATCTCAAGCCGGTGGGCGAGATCGAAAGCCTGCTTAATCTCCGGAAAGGCCGGAGGACCTTGAAGACCCTGAAAACGAGTCGCAGGAACATGGGCAGCAGCATGAGGATCAACGACAGGAGAGGTAAACACTTGGGCGGGGGTGACAGCGATGGATGCGAATTGCATTTCATCCTCAACAAAGTTGAGGTGATTGTGGTTGGCCTTGCCACCATGCTTGCCACGAGAATGCTTCTTCCCCTTCTTGTCCACGCTGTCGCCACCCTGCTGCCCAGAAGGCGCTGGATGGGACTGCTGCTGGGACTTGAAGGAGGGGTTACCCTCCGACTTCCTCTTGACGGCGCTGATTTTCTGGGCCTGTTGAGATCCAGAACCACGGCCTTTGCCACCCATATTGTGGCATTGCTCCCAAGACAATGTGGCGGCTGCCACAATCTCATTGACTGTAGGTCAGCCTGTTTCCCATTGGCATCTTTCTTCTGCGCAAGCATCTGCATGACCACGTCCATCGTCAGAGGCAGCTTTGACAGGACTATCATCGCCTGGATCTTGTCAGGTATCTCGTACTTAGCGGTCTTCAACTTCACAAATTGGTTTTGAAGGCATTGGAATGCCTGCGAAGGATGACTGTTGGGAGGGACCTGAACATCCATCATGGCCTTGAACTCCGCATAGACTTGCGGGAGGCCAGACGTAGAATAGTCGCTCTTGAGAGCAGTGAGGAGGTTGAAAGCCATGCCGCAATGAGAGTATTTGATCTGCAAGACGTTGGTCATGTTGAAGGTAAGAGTGCCAAGAATGTGAGTGTTCGCCTTGTTCCATTGAATATAGAAATTTTGAGATTCCGCGTCCGCAAAGCCATTGGGGCCAGGAGAAGAGGGTTCAGCCAATTGTGTGCACCACATGCTGCCAGTCGAGTTGAGATAGGCGAGCATGGCTGGCCACCAGGTGGCATAGTTCTGCCCATTGAAAATGGGGAGACAGGAGGAGTTCGAGTTATTGTTAAAAGAAGACATGGTTCTGGATGGGCAAAAATGCGTCAGAATGACATAGATTCCCCCTATACCTAGTGATGATGCAGCCATAGGCAGTGCAAACAAGCGCTAGAATATGCTCAAGCAGCTTGATGCAGCTCAGTGGGGATGAGTCCACTGGCACAAACAAGCACTTGAATGCGCTTGAGCAGCTCAATGCAGCACAGTGGGGGTGAGCCCACTGGCGCAAACGAGCACTTGTTTATGCTAGAGACAACACTGCAGCCAGAGTAGCTAGCAGCCATAGAGGCGCTTTGCTATCGGTGAAAATTGTTGCTTGTTTGCGCTGAGCCTTTAGCTCAAGTAGTCCAGGTCTAGCTAAATCAACTCAAGCACAGCCACAAAGGCGCAGCATGAGGATCTGCTGCTGAGCCGGGGCTCATAACCTGTTGAAGCGACATACTCTATGCTACAGAGGTTAGGCTAGTAGGACATACATAAGCGCAGTTGATTGGTTGATACATTCACACAAGGTAGTGGTAGTGGATCAAGAGATGATTTAAACTCAGATGACTGAGTCCAAATGTAAGTACAGCTGATGTAATACTCTATACTAGGTATACTACTGTACACTACTGTAGAACAGGGCTGGAACAAGTCTTAGCTCGTTCAACACAGATATCTTTGGCTGTGTAAGAAAAAGTGCTGGGTAGATCTTGCCCCAGTGATATGCAGTAGCCAACTGATTATCTCCATTGGTATGATGCCAGTTGAGAATTTCAATTCATTGCTCAAGTGTGGCATTTTGCCACTTGACAACATTGGTAGATTGTGCATGCTTTCAGGATTGTCAAGTCTGGTTCCTCTGGACTCAAGTCTGATCGGAGATCTGAAGGTTAGTGTATGAAGTTCATGAGGGGACAAATGGAGTTCAGAGCAGCAAGGGGGTACCTAGGAGGACGTTGGCACAGAACTTATGTGTCACACCCTTGTCTAGGCTCTGTCCTCATATTTCGTAGGAGGGGAGTAGGGAGTAGAAGAGAGGGGAGTTAGACGAGAGGCAGGAGATGACTGGTTTGATATTTGTACTAAGGTACAGAAACAGAGTACAGAAAGCTTATATACTGAAGTCTGGTCCAGAGTTTGGATGGAGGAATGGAGGAGCGTATGGTAAGGTACGTCAGGTAAGAGGAAAGCATGTGGAGACGGGGAACATACATAGGGAGAGCATATGGTGTGGCGAAGGGTCTAAGGGATGATGCTAAGGGTCGTAACTAGAGAATGGAGGGTCGAAGGTATAAAGGGAATACTAAATAAGGAAAGTGAGGGAAGTCCAATATTAGGAGAATGGAGTCCGATATGAAAGGATGAAGTCTGGATTACAGAGGAACAGAGAAGGAGTGAAGGGTCTGGAGATCGGAGATTGGAGCGGATATGACAGGGATTCAGTATGCATCAAATCAGATTCAACAGGACCTATAATAAATAATAAATGGCTCAAGTTAGTATTTTATTCTATTGAAATTTTCAATCAAAACCCATATGCTTGCACTTTTGAGAAGGAATAATATCACTTGCAGCAAGATCTATTAGCTTCTTGACAGTGGACTTATCGTGTGAATTTAATCTCTCAAGAGCATGTCTGTAATCCAGTACATGCTCTAACTCATCAATAAGACATTTTTCATCTACCAAATTCCTAGTATAATCCAGCCACTCTTCACCTGCTTCTGAAATTGGGTGATTAGCTTTTAAAGCAGCCTCAAGAGCACCCTGCAGGTACTTGTTTGGTCCTGCAGCTTCTTTAAACCTTTTTTTAGCATGTTGAGAGAGTTCATAACAGTGTGAAACTGATACATTGGTGTGGTGCTGGTTTCTACAGATGCTGACTGTGGGAAAAAGATGCCTTATTAAGTTCTACCTATGGGTATGGGTATGGGGTATGGGGTATGGTCTTAAAATCTCTGCGAACGAAGGCAGGGAAGTTAAAAAAGTATGGATTGTAAGGGAGTATGGGTTATATATGATATGGGTTACAAGGGAGTCAACTGTAGTAAGGCACAAAACTGTTGCAATACCTAATCTCAAATTAGGGTGCATAGCACCTTGCAGTTTTATATCCCAGATACAGTTGACTCTGAGATAACCCATACCCCTTGGGATAGGCTTGGGAGTATGGGTTTTTACAGAGTATGGGTTTCAAGTGAGTACCCTATTTATGTAATCTAGTCATGTGAGCTAAAGTATAATGTCAATTTTGTGTCTGTTGTATGCTGCATTGTGAGAACCTGTATCCTCTTCCCAAACATTCCCAGCATTATCTCCAACTTATGCATAAATGGATTCTCCAAACTTGTTTCTTGGATATATCTTTCCAAGTGAAGGGCCCCCTGGATTGCTTCATTGCATGTAAGAACTGATTCATCTGGATCATCACTTGGATCCATTGTGCCAGGCTCACTGCTGCTTGACAACTCCTGCACTGCCTTTGCCTCCATCACCGCTCGAAAAATATCTTCATCTGTTACTTCAAAAACATTGTAAGTCTCCTCTTTAGGATTCAGTAGCTCTTGTATGCTCATGTGATTTGCATGTTGCAGGACTCCGGTGATGTCCAAGTCATCAAGTGCTTCATGCACAGCTTTCTCAGCCTGTGTAACAGGGTTGATACTTGAGCCAGTTGGCTCCAAGGTATGGATTAGGGATGAAATTGGAAGTGATGGCCATGCAAGAGGTGCCAATATGATAGAAGGGAGGATTTTGGCCTGGCTCCAGCAATTTCGAATTGTTGTCGTGTTTATCTCATTCCAAGCTGCATCCACAAGTATCATAGCATTGAGTTGGTTGATATCATATATGGCTGATGGTATAATACCAGAATCATAGAGATTGATGGTATGCTTGATAAAACATGCACAGTATTTTGCTTTGAAACAACAGATGATTCCCTGATCATTAGGCTGAACATGTGTGGTGAGATTGGGTGCAAAGTTGATAACATATATATTAGAGAGTGTCTCCAGGATGATATGACCAGCAAAGTTATCTTAGAGAAGTAGGATGTTCCACCCTTCAATTCTGAGTTTGTGGTCCCAATCAAGCAGCCATTCCTGGTACAAAGTGGCCATCATCCAAGCCTTCACATTGCTTCAATATTGAAAGCCAAGCTGGGAGCCAGTCTTATTCTTGAATGCCTGTGGCTTTTGGGCTTTCCCAATAATTAATGGAGGTAGCTTTTTGGAACCATCTGCATTCATAACAAGCAAATAGGTAAGCCGATGCTTCTTTCCCTTCACACCTGCATTTTGCTTGTCAGCAAGGCCACAATCTGGAGGCATCCTGAATTACAGAACTCATTAAATTGTCCCAAAATATAAATTAGAACATACACATAAAATAGAGATATTTTATCTGCATTGAAAATATTGCACTGCTTATGGCCTGCAGCCTCAATCAGGTGCTGCATGTGCAGCCACTCATCTTTGACAGTATCAGATTGCACAGATGCAGCTTCACCATGCCACTTTATATTCTTCAATCCATTTCATGTCTTGAAACTAGTCAGCCAGCCTTCACTAAGGCTTAGGTGTTCATCATCTGGTACACCTGCAAGATTTGCAAAGGCAGTCCATTTTTGGTGAAGAACATCACCTGTCAACAATACTCTGTCAGCTATTGCCTTCAACATCCAAAGCTCTAACATCTTGGTAATCTCTGGATGCTGGGTTTGACAGACACACTTTGTCAAGCATGAGACATGATCTTGGCTGCTCTCATACTCAGCCCGCCACCTTGCTTTGTCTTTTACCCATGCTGAGATTAGTGGCTGCTTGATTCTGAGATCCAGTGAAAACTGGTTATGACCGGGTAGGGTCACATATGGTCAGATATAGACCTGTGATATTTTTTATCATCAAATCTTAAATTTACATATAGTGATCATGGCAATTTAATGTAGTCTTTGTGAAAATCAATAACGACACTCGATATGATATTGTTACAAGTCCCTTTTCCCCTTGCCATCAAACACATTGCATGAATATCACTGCTATCATATTTTCACATAGACTCTAGCACTGCTAGCCACACTTGCCCATTGGGGTTGTTTTTCCTGATATGGGTTCCCCAAAGAAGTAGACACCCCACAATCACATGCACTGCTGGTCCATATATGTATCTACCACCGATCCTCATAGATGTCCCTTGTCCCATACCTTGTAGTTCTCTGTGTAGAGTGTGGGCTAGTTCTTTCATGCCCACCGTCCTCAGTGTTTCTCCTGTTGGCCATGGCAAGCTTCCACTTTTCTTGAACTCTAACTGCTCTCATCTTATCTGCTATTATAGTGCCTAACTCGACTTGACTGAACAGAGAGATGTGTGGGATCAGTCCGAGTATGTCTAATCAATAACTAACATGGATGTTCAGTTGTATGACAAGGAAGCAAAGGACCTGGTGAGTAGTGATTGCCTCTTTGCTATCGCTCTAATACATATTTAATTAGGTGTCCAAGAAGGCCTGGAACAAGGATGCCTTCAATGGCACGATCTACTAGGACCACCACAGCTCCCCACACTCTTACCCATTGTCCCATTTGTCCCATTCCCCTTTCACTTGGTGCCAATATCCTCATCCTTTGTTTTGCTCAAGTCGCTTTATTATGCTTTCATGCTTGTTTTGAAATGGCAGTATTCTAGCTGCCCTATCTGCGATACCTGTCCCTAGCTATGAATTAATATGTGCTCGTATGTGGTCAGATGCAGTGAGATGAAGTGATGGCTGGATATGATCACATCTAGCGAGATATTATTGACAACACAAGTTTCATATGTGGTCACATTGGATGAGAATAGACACAATGAGGTTTTGGATGAACTGGAGGGTCTGGAATATGTGCAGATGTGAGCACATATAAGATATAATATGCTTCTCATATGTGGTCACACCAGGTTCTGCCCCACTAGATTGAAAATATGATATAAGTCTCATTTTGTAAGGAGCATATGAGCAGATGTTAAATCTATATGACTAGCCTAAGTCATACATATTTGGTCACATCTGACCCTACCCGGTCATAACCAGTTTTCACAGGGTCTGAGATTTGGATAGACTGTGTGAAAATGTTTTGAGGTCTTCATTTGGATGCAGCCATTGGCATTGTGCTAGTCAAGGATTTCAATTCTTTGTTGTAGTGTTGCATTTTCCTTTTTTTGGGACTGTTCTGGTAAACTGGATATTTTGCTGGCAGCTGTAACTATCTCATCAGGAGCTGGACCTATGATAAATAAATCTATATCATCAACATATCAAGGATAATTTTTAAAACCTCATGTTTACACTTTTTCAATGGGATATCATTTCCTGCAAGCACTTGCAACTTCTGTACAATTGCTTTATCCTGTGAATTCAATCTATCAAGGCTCTGCTCATAGTCAGATGCATTAGCCAAGATCCCAACCACCCTTTCCTCATCTATTAGATTTCCTTTGCCATCAAGCCAGTTTTCATCAGTCTCAGAAAGGGGTTGACCAGCCTTTAAGTTGGCTTCTAGTTTGACTTTTTGGTCATGAATTTAGTCATGAAGCTTTGCCAAGCCCTTCTTTAGCAACTTGACAGGTGGTTTCATGAGCAATGAGACATTGTAACTGATGTTTTGGATCATAGTTACCATCTTGGGAGATTTTTTAACACAGATTACAATAAATTCCTAATATGGTATAATTGTATGGGTTATCATGATAACTAATTCATATGGGTTATTAGATATGAGAGAGTATGGGTTATGGGTGTGAAATCCCTGCAAACCAACTTTGGAAATGGAAAAAGTATGTGTTATTACAGAGTATGGATTATAGAGTGTATGGGTTATCTTAGAGTCAACTGTATATATGGATAAGAGTGATGGCCCTGATATGACTAATATAAAGACTGAGCATATGAGGATGTTGGCAAAAATGGATAAAGAAGTGGATGAGAAGAAATCTGACACAGTAGACTCAATTGGAGATTGGTTTGATATAGCTGACAACAATGAGGATGTGTCCAACATGGTGGACAATGACATGGATAGGGATAGGGGGAATGGGCTAGATAGAGATGACAATACTGATAAAATGGAATCTGAGTCTGATATAGCAGATGACAATGCAGATACAGGTAACAGCCTGGATATAAGTGATGAGGACAAAGAAAGAATGATGTCAGCAGATATAGATGAGGATAAACTAACTGGGTCTGACATGGCAGACAAAGACACAATGGCAGGAAAAGGGGAAGAGGAATTGTTAGCAATCATGGATGAGCAAATGGGACTGGATATTGCAGATTCACATACCCTGGCAAGATCAATAAATGAAGGGGCAGCAACCTGTCTGAAAACTGAGATGATGGGTGATAGCAAAGCTATCTCTGTACAAGCTCCCTAGAAGGCCTGCAATACCTCTGCCAAATACTTCTGATATGTTATAAGTTATGAGTCATCTGAATGAACTGGACATGGCTCTTGTTCAACTGGACTGAATATATCTGAAATGCCATCTATGACAGTATCCCTATCTAGGATGGATACAAACAGCACTGGGCACAATATTGTCAGAACCACAAATTTTCCTCAATGATAGTTATGATGATAACCTCTTATCATAAACCCCTATCCTTAATATTCACCCATTTACCTTAGATTCCATTTGTGATCCATTAATTCGGGTCTAGGCTACCCTCATTTATATCATTCCATTCCATCCACGTCAAGGTCCAGCCTATTGACATGACCTATAACTCATTCCATATTTATCACATCATTCTATTCATCAGCTGCTTACTCATTGGCTTACTTATATTTCACATCAGATCATAGATCAATCTCTTTAACCTTATTTATCTCCACAGATTGTTGATTCGTCAGCAACTTGGGTCAAGAGCTTCACTTGGGTCTTAACCAGATCTCGATCGTCACTTAGGGTTATACAGGGCTTAGGATTAGATACCTTATATTTAAGTAGTACTTATCCTGTATCATACCTTGTTCTTGGAATTCTCATCACTTTGGGCTCATTCTCTGTGTGTGTGCCTCAGCTACACCTTAGTCTGTCCCTTAGTTTCGGGCCTCTCTTCCTCTCACTTTGAGTTGGTGGAGTTGTTGTTCCTGATAAATATCCAGGATAACTGTTTAGTCAGATGTGATGGGCAACCTGATTAGATTCTAGATGGCAACAGAGTAAGAGCAAAGTGAGGTAATGAGATCTTCTGTGAATATAATATGGGCAATGCTACTGCACAGACTAGTAACCTCACAAATGATAAATGCAACATGGACTATATGTTATGATTTATCCTTGTGCTTACTCTTATTCTCCTTTGTGTCAGACTCACTCTTCTCCTTGCTTAGTTCTCATTATGCTAAGTTTGTAGTTCCACCAGCCATGTGATTGATATTCTCTCACCTTCTTTTGTTCTTTGCTTACTCATTGCTCTATTTTTACTATTTGTCTGCTAACTCAGCGATCAGTTAGCCCATTGTTCTTTCAAGTTCTTCCAGTTTCTATATGGTTACTCAGCACTTCTTCACCCTTGTATATAAACTAAGCCTTGTACTACTAAAGGTCTTCAGCTTAGACCTACTTGGCATATAAACATCTATTCCCCTCTTTGTGTGTCTTCACTTTACACTTGAGTGAGTACTTTTGCTCATACCTGTATCCCATCCCAACAATAAGTGATTGTCCTTGCTCCATCTGCTTCACTGGGCAGTCCTCTGTCTAGTATCTACTAGGATAAATCTTTGACCTGGCAGTTTGCCAGGCACCCCCTTGCCTTTGCTTTTGAGACCTTCAGCCAAGTTCATACTTAACCCTTCAGGATCAAGCATAACACTGTACTGAGAGTGAGACACTGATGACAGAGAGTGAAGATACAAATATACAGGAGGTCAGAGTCAACACTGTTATGAATCCCCTTGCATCTAATTATTTCCCACACCTTCCTTTACCACATTTTTTCCATCCTCATGCTCCTTAAGTCATGTGACCTCCATGAGGCTGATCACATGACCAATCATGGGATGAGTCCAGACTCTGACATCATTCATGATGTTATGCCTCAAGAGTTACATATGTAGACCATCTTAGATCTCTCTATGATTGGATCTCCTTGGCATTCCCATACCATCTCTAGATCTCCCCAATCTGATCTAATATCTCCTTATGTAGCATACTATTTATCTCCATGGATCTAGATCTAGATCTCAGGGTTCACCTCATGGCAGCCTTGCACATCTCATCTCTGTCTGTCCTTCCATTCCTTCTCATATTCATTACCATACTGTTGTTACCTTCCCATGTATAGTAGTATAGATCCTGGTCTGTGCACAGACCCAGGCAATATATAAGGACAGTGGCCTAAAGCCAGGAATCCCAGCTTTAGCCACTTGTCAGATTGGCTCTCTCTCATCTGCAAAGGGGTTTTCCCCTCATCCCTTGGGATTGGCTTTACTGTGGAGATTGCTCCAGCTGGCTCTCAACATGGGCTGTCCTCTTTCTTGCCAGGTAGCTCCATTATCAGCCACTCTCATTTTGTCTCCCATGGTCATCCAGTCAATGGGTTAGGTAAGGATTTGGTGAACTGACAAGTTGTTCACAACAAATACAACAGGTGGCACAGATGGAAGCAAACCCAGATTTGGGAATATCAATGTTATAAATAGATTGATAGCTACAACAGGCACTGGTACTGGATATAGATGTGGCACTGGTGTAGGGATGATAAATAAGA
>JBBPKS010000541.1:0-11664 GCA_038089355.1 Pulveroboletus ridleyi | reverse complement strand
GAGCGAACATGGTGAAACTCTGAATATAACCGAGGTATGGTTCACTGGTAACAAGGCCGTCATCTATATGTAACCAAATGTTTAGCAAAGAACGGAACTAGCGGATGATTAACCAACACTTTGCAAGGATGGCCGCAAAGAATAAGCTTCCAACCAGATTTCCAAAGGTGACTGTACAGAAAATCATTAGCCATTGTATCACACTTGCCCTAAGAAATGGCACACCTATAATCCAGTTGACTGGAACGCCCCACCATGGAATAGCGCGTTTGACAGCGGCCATGGACATGATCTGTCAACGTGATAATTCGGGATCTGTGCCGCCTGATCACATCAAGCTGCTCACCATGAAATTACCCGTCAACAGATCGAACCCTTGTAGCACAATCCTGTGGAGCGTGGGGTGAGTATGAGCCTAATACTTCTGCCGTGCATAATTACATTAGGAGACCAGTGGGGAACACGAGTCCCCCGAGGACTTTCACGAGACCAGGGTTGGAAGCAGCGATACCAGCCGAGCCACCCGATATGATAATGTTAAACAGACCACCGAACGACAGCATGACGCCAGCCAACACCTGTGACACCTGAATCAGTAGAGACAAGATAGAGATTACGATCAACGTACAGCGCTGAAGAACATTTTGTCCCAACGCGTGTTATGTTTTACCACACCCATCCCAACGAGGGTAACAGCAACTTCTGCTGGCTTGAGAGTGGAAGGGGCGTCTGCCATCGCGAAAGTTATGAGTAGCTGGAGCGTCTACTTGGTGCGGGGGAGAACAGGTCGCCTGAAATATGGGGTCTGACCCACACATCTTTATCTGTACAGAACTCCTTCCAATTGCAGTGGTGAGTCGGATCACGGCGATATCGTTATTCTCCCATCCCATTTGCACGTGCCCCATGGGGATGGGGAGCGTCCTTCAAAGTTTTGGGACTCTTCGCTACTATACTCCCAGTATTAGTATGTGATCCAAACGCCCGCGTCCAAGGCCACCAACATATATGTGTATGTGAAGCACCGCTGCGCTGCAAAGAGAATATCTGAATGACTGGGCGGACGGGAGACTCGTTGATAGCTTGATTATGTCACCGACGACACCAAGAAGTCAGGGAAAGGCACCAGGCAACGGGCAGCTAGACTGAAAGTGAAGCGAGGAGTCGCATGCGGTCCACTGGTAGCCGTGAGAACTCACCATTCCTCTTCTTTCGTACATGTGTTTTATGTCACTTTGTGGTGCTACAAGCCTGACGTACGCAAAATACACAGGGGCATGGGCTCCGTAAGTTGCCCAGTGTCCCTGGTGGCGTCAGGGAGCCAGGTAGGTTCCTGCTGACTAGTGCCAGCCCGGTCATGATCATGTACAGCGGTATCTTATGAGAACGCGCCAGGTGGCAAGTTGGTCTATGGTGAAGCTTTGCACTCCAATTAGCTAAATATCTGTCAATGGTTAGTCATGCATCATGTTCGTTATCTCGCTGATGCATCTATTTCTGACTGATGTTCACAGAACGTCTCGTTCGCCATCACAACGAGGTTGTTTTACGTCTTTTGTTCGCTATTAGGGGTAGGTCAGTCCTTAGTGAGGCGGTCCCGCTGGGCTCATGATCCGACCCATAGAATTAGCTTCCTTTGGTCGCGTTCTCGACCCACGAAGGGTGGACGGTCTTGTTTCGCTCCATTCGCTGGACACGGGCATGCACGGAATTACTTCTCATTGCTGACGTTTGTGGAGATGTTTTACGACGCCGTTATTTCGGGGCTGCCGTCGCCGTGCATGACGAAATCTGGAATATTTTCGTCCATGGTATCCCTTTCGGTTATGCTTTGAATTTTCTCATCATCTCATGCATTTCCTAGATACTGTAGTGGGAATGCTTAGAGTGTCGACACTGCCCTTTGCGAACGCCCTTTGTAAGGTCGATTATAAAAAGGTATGGTATATTATTGAGCTCCCGTTGGATGAACATCATTCATTCCCACGACGAATGCCAGTGTTGGGAGTTGCGCTCTAGCAAGTGCAGGTACGATTGTAATGATGTGGTGTATGTCCTGTGTATGTTCCAACGTGTTTCTTCCCTCCTTTTAGCTACTAACACACGCCCACAAGGTTCACGCTCGTTGAAGTGATTATAACCATGCTACTTGTAGCACCACAGAACAGGGTCTGGACATGGGTCTCCACATTGTTCACTCTGGCAGATACAGCATCCCCGAAAACCGGTGGGTGTGCATTGAGGCCTGGGGTTCCATCTAGGGCGTTCAAGAGTATCAACCGGGACTCACTGTACTGCTCATTATACATCTCAATGGCAACTCACTCGCTTCTCCCCCTCAGGAGGTTATGGTTTTTATTGACCAACGTGTCAAATCTCTAACCAGAATATCAGATAGTGGTAGATCTATGCGTCCCCACTCCACTGATAAGCTGTTGAAATCTGCGTTGTAAGTACCATTCTTATTTTCGTAGTCTCGTCATAATTCCTCGAGACCTGCACCGTCAAGAGGTACTATAACCCCTCTCGCAGGGGATCTGTATTTATGATGTTCGGACCTGTCAATAATCGTGCGTTACTATACCCCTGGCCAATTATATATCCTTACTTTCATTCCAGCGGTGATCCTTGGCTTCTTTGTGCAATGGAGAACCAATCCAAGACAATCCTTGGCACGATCTTCGTCATGTACGCGCTCGAAGCTGTCAATTTGAACAGTCTGACCTTCCCTTCTCGTCCCCCTTTTCCTGATCGGTGGTCACCCAACTTCCCGGTTTCACAGTCTGCTGTGATGCATACATCACTATGGCCTTCTTCCCTGATATACACTCAGACACGACTCACCAACGTCCAACCGTTGTGCTACGAATTCAATAGGTCCAAAAAGATCAGCCAGCAGTGCCCCACTCAGTCGGTACCATCAAACCCACCTTCATCTACGGCTGCTGCGCGTTGATGGGAGAGCTGTGGAAACAATGCGGGGCGCCATCTACTTCTATACATATCGTCCCACGGATATCGCCGTAGCAATGCATGGATGACGCCAGTAAACAGTTCAGATGGACGATCCAAGTTGCATGTCGATATGTGGCGTGCTCTGAGTTATGTGGATACCGGAACAGACTCGGGGACGCCTACGAAGGTCAGGGGCTCGATATGACCATACTGAAAGCATGTCTTACGATGTTCTCTCGTACAGCATGACATAAGAGACACCCTTCACCACTAACCGTGACTGATCCAGGCGTATAAAGGGCGTAGAATCAAGTACTCTTTCCGTCGCAAGTAACTTGGCGATAGACCGAGGCGACACGGGCGTGAATGCAGTGCAACGAACGTAGCGCTCCAAAGGGTGGTCTGTCCCTTGTGCATACTGTCGCGTGCCACGACAGGATGGGCAGGTTGTGGCTTTAGCGGTTCCCATGACCTAATATGCGCGACAACGAGGAAAAGGGAAGGCAATTGGGGAGTGGGTGAAGCGTACTCACGCAGTTATCTCAATCCAAACCATCCTGGATTCTCTCTACGACGCAATTTCCGTGCACTTGGCCTGACAATAAAAGATACTGGTGATGAGTACGCACCCATTCCAAAAGACGTGCATCTCGCTCTGCTCTTGGTTGAGATCCCCGACGGATGAACGACAACAGCCCAAACGATGAAGCGACGTAATGAAGTGTCCGATTTGCCATGGCTAGCCGTTGAGAGGCCCTTTGTGAGCAGGCGTACCAGATCCTAAGTCCCCCTGGCTTGCACGGGAGGTCCCACAGGCAGAGCCCCTCGATCGATGTCGTGAGACGGCCCCATGTTATTAGATACCGGTTCATGCACTGCCAAGCTCGATTCTCGAGAAAACCCGAAGAGGTGATCCGTTGATATCGATATCCAAAAGATCGCCTTCTCGGGCGATCTCGAGCGAAACCGATGCAACGAACGTGCACTCGCGGACGTCAGGGAGGATCGGATGTTTTCCCGGACTTCCGTCGCGTGCGTAGCATAGCGACGCAAACGAAACACGTAGGCGAGTCCCGAGCCGCTCTATAGTCACCATAAGTATCATCCGAGGTGGCGACGATGCCATTCGGCCAACGCACCACGTTCGAGCTGCGCCTTGTACTAACACCCTGCGTTCTTCCAGACTGCCACAACGGAGCGCGGTCAGGTAAGTTTAGAGGCATTCTCGAACGATACCTTGGAGTATCCACGAGCATGCGGCAAACGCTACCAGATCCCAACGGACGCACGTGTACGCGTGGTCGACAGATGCAGGTCGACGGTTGAAAACCCCGCGAACCGCGAACCCAGCCCGGCCCCGGACACATGCGTACAGAATGGCTCGAGCGGACGCAGAAAACCAGTCCCAAGCCTGCGCATCAACTATTCTGGCCAGAGGACGGAAGGGGTCAGTCGAGCCTGTAACGCAGGAGACGCGAACCTTTTTTTCTTGGCCATCAAACACGGATCGTCGCACGGCGTCGTCGTCATGTGGGAACAAGGTCAACGATCACCGAGGCACCGCAAGTTTGATGTGACAGATCCGAGCCTGGGTCGATAGGCTACGGTGGGATGGGCTCGGAAGGACATGGATTTAGACGAATGATCCCTGAAACTTGTTGAGGACGCCGGCTGGCCGTGGCGACGTCAAGGACGGGCACACCGTTATCGTAGACGCCCAGTTTTAAAGTTACGCAACGCCGCAGTCGCCCGCATCTCTTTTTTTTTTTTTTTCATTTCATCCCCTTCGTCGCTCCCGTTGTCGACATGGCCCGTTCACAGCAACGCCTGCTCGCTCAACTCGCCACGTCTCCCAACGAGCTCGCGTCTGGTCTCGGTCAGTGCCTCGAGGCGCTCAGGCTTATCTCTGCGCTCCCTCGCGCATCGCCGGTGTACGTTCGGTACGAGTCTACCGCATCGCCTACGATCAAAGCGTTTGGCAGAGACCACCTCTCTCGCGTCCCTCTCCGCGTACGTTCCATCCTCTTTTTAGCGTGGGCGAACAACTGACGATGCGTGATCGATCATCTAGACCGTGATCACACTGATCAAGACGTCGCTCTCCATCTCCGATCCTGTGCGCGTCACTACCGCGCTCTTCTACCGCGAAGATGGCACGGTGGACCCGACGGCCGTCCTCGTGGACGAAGACTCATGGAAGGAGCTCGCCCCGTACGTGCACACCCTCCACATCGAAGACGACCTCGAGCGCCCTTCGACTGCACTCTCTACCCTGAGTAGTGTCTCCGGACTCGTTTCCGGGGTAAGCAACGGCTCGACGTCGTCGGGCACGGGTGTGAGCAGAGTATCATCAGGCTCAGGACTCAACTCGAATGCGTCCGCGTTCGTCCCTGCCTTCACCGCGATCACCATCAAAACGGGCGATGGTCCGATGACCAGTCTCCAGGGCCTCCGCAAACCCAGTCTCTCTCCTTCCTGTAGTTATCTTTCCACATTCTACATGGAAACGTATTACTGACATTGTAGGTTATTGCTAGCTCCCCAGGCCATGTCCCCCTATGCGTTCTTGGAGAATACAGACACATGTCTGAGTCGAACGGGTTAGACGGGTCTACTTGCGTACATATATCCATCCAGAGACTAGTGGTGCTCTATCGTTGTAAAACATATAAAAACAGGTGATCAAGGCCTATATTAATCTGGAATCACGTCGCAATCGATCCGAGGACGGATAACAATGCCTCGATGTTGGCCGCGAAAACTGAATCCAACGTGAGCGTTAGAGGACCGCACAAACACAAGGATGACGTACATCGGCTCTGATAACACTGAGATAAGGCGCTCAACACGCCTACCAGCTTCCGCATCGCTCCAATCACCTCACCCTCCTCGTGACGATAGGACGGATCTGCATTCGGTTGTGCACGAAGACGAAGGACCTCGTCGTGCAATGCGACACACAAGACAGTCCACACGATCTACGACACCGTTCAATCAGCGTGCGCAAGCATGGATACAAAGCACTTACCCCGTATATTGGACTTATCCCACCCACTCTTCCCCACGTGTCACCCAGCTGGTTCAGGACCCGGACAGCACCCAACGCGCCTTCTACGCTACGTCGTCGGGATGGGCCGTATGTAGTGATAAACGGTCGATGGAGGGTCACGTGTGCGAGTGCGACGAGGTGGACCGTCGCGAGTGCCTGTGCCTGTACCTGTGAATCGCCTCCATGCGAGGTAGTTGCCATCGCCATCGCCGCATTCAAACACCGTCGAAGGAGCGTGTCCAACGTCCCGAATCGTGTTCGAAACGCGACCGACTGACTGATGGCGCGTTCTGTGTGCAAAAGATCCCATGAAAACCTGAGAGATACGATGAGATGAGGGGGGACAAACCAGCCTTGAACGATGCAGCAATCGCTGTCGCCTCGCCGAGCAGTACCGACGCCTTGGCATGCATCGCTAATGCGCCTTCCCGTGCAAAGTCGTGATTCGCATCACTGAGAAAGTGTTGGACCGGGTTCGACCTCGTCTATAAGGCAATATGTCAGCATGCGAAGAAGAAAGAGCAAGAAAAGATGGAAAAAAAAAAAAGATTGACCTCCTCAACACCAGGCCACGGCACCGTCATCACGCTTCCCGTGCTCCCATCTGTCGCGAGCGATATCGAAGGGACCTCACTTATGGCACCGAACCAACGATCCAGCGCATACACCGCCCAAAAGGCGCGAACCCTTTCCTCTGCCTCGATTTTATCCGACGGTGGCGGCAGTCGTGCCCACCCGGCGAACATGTTCGTGTCCGTGTTCGTGTTCGCAAGTGCGGATGCCTCCCTTCCTCTACTTCCCAGCGAAGCTTGGTCTTCCCCTTCCCTTGCGCCTGCCAGGGAGGACCTCTGATACAGTTTCAGCATCAGTACCAATACCTGTGTCCCACTGGCATGATACCTTGCCCCGACTGTCTGTCCGATCTGTTGCATGTAATATGCCAACAATACCCCTGTTTGAATCAGGTGAAGAAATATGGTGGGGTCGGGTTCAGCATCGACGGTGCTCAAGGCCGAGGCAAGTTGGGTCTGAACTCGGGTGAGGAGCATGGAGGCGAGGGCGAGAGTTCGTTCTTGGACTAGTGCACGGCCTGTATCATGTTTCGGTGTAATATGGACAGACCAGAGAGTGAGCATGGTCTGCAATGCGGGCAGGACATGTGCGCCTTGGACACGAAGACGACCAGGGTTGAGGAAGAAGCCGAGGTCGGCTGCATGGGGTACGATCACAGATAAGCTATAAACACGCGGCGTTGAGCGCACTGCCACAGACGACAAAAAGTAATACTCACGCACGACTGGCGTGCACGTTGATCTCCGCCTCGAATTCTGCCCAGCGTGGCTCGCTTGCACCTTCTAGAAGTGGGTTAGGACACAGAGTGAACAAAAGGCGTGATGGTACGCACCACTTGGAGGCCTCTGAGGCAGGGGTTGCCTAGATCCTGAGGCACTTGTTGCACCGACAGCACTCGTGTACGGAGCATGTAGTTCGACCGAGGGTACCGCCCCCTCTGGATTCTCTAGCTCTCGTACTCTTGCTCTCAATCGCGCCACATCCTCTTCTAGCGTCAACGTGCGTGGACGGTGTTGACCGTCGGTGTATTCACAGTCCTCAACACGTTCACCCCTGAGGCAAGGTGTGCAAATGGGTCTGACGCTGTCACATTTCTAGCATGAGAATGAGCCATCAGTCAGTGCCTGCGAGAGGGTAGACTCACTATCTTCCTACGACTGGGGAACGTCAGCAGCGTGAGTGGGCACATGACCAAAGGACATACCGACACGGGAGGCAGGCTTTTCCTCGCTGCAAGGGCGAGTTTGACGCAGTAGAGGTAGAAGCAGCAGCCGAACTCTGAGGATCAGCTGTCAAGTACGCGTTTGTGTTCGTGTTCATGATTGGGGAATGGCTCGCTTTTAGTTTTGTTCGATGGCCCCCACTCCCCCGCAGTGCCAGGCCATTATATAGGCGTACCTTCGCAAAGGGTCATCGACACTGTGTCATGACATAACCGTCACATCCAGGCAATGCCTTGGGCTGGCGTCAGTGTTCACTGAACCAGTACGCCGAGGATGTGACAATGTCCTATGAGTCAAAGTCTGAGTGAATGAACCGGGAAAGATGCGATTGCCGAGGATGAGGACAACTGGATGAGCGAGACACATCTGACAAAGCGACTGATGGATGTCCTGGACCCTGCGCGCGGGAGGACACGCACGTAAGAAAGCCCGCGAAGGATATAGAACACTCTGTGCTGACGAATGCCGCTGTCGATGTCCCCAACGTGTCTGATTGGTGGAATGTCGGTGAGATTGATCTCGAATGTGCCGGTAACCGAGTCGAGGCCAACCCAGGGAAGACGTTGTCAGCTGGACCCTGCTAATCAGGCGCCATCAACCACGATGAAACACCCGAGCTCACCTTTCACTGCGTCAAACGTCTTTCAGCAGCACAAAGACGCTCGTTCGTTTCAGCCAGCTCGTGGGCAATCTCAACACGTCCAGCCTTTTTTTTTTTCTTTTTTTTGCAACATTTACCCTTTCGTCTCGGTTACTAACCGGCTCCGGTCGATTCGCATTTGGGCAGCCCTGGGCTTTCGATAACTCGCTGGTCAGGTCCATCCACCTCCCCGACTGTCCAACAGATGCCACTGCCATCCCATCGTGTCGACTACGACTCGCGCACAGTACTCGAAATGCCACCCATTTCTGGGAAGCTTCGAGATCACCCGCATCCATATTCAGGTCTGCTCAGGCCACTAGGGCTTACGGTCAACTCCACGCCTGCCATCGCGTGCCAGAGGCACGCGGTGACCGTAATTGGCCCCTTTCCAGTGCTGCCTCGTGTTGACTTCATTCCCTTTCGTGCTCTACCAGCGGACATTTCCCGTTCTATCCCACTTGCGCATGCTGCGCCCATCCTGCCACTGTTTCCTTTTCGTTTATTCTACCCTATTTCATCCCTGTTGACACTGTCTAGCACACCAGCGTCCTACACTTTGTGACGTCGACCACCACACACATACCCTCATGGCAGACTACCTCGATACAGGTTCCATCCGCGTCGACACAAGCTTCAGCCGCCCACACAGCGGCGGTCGGGATTATCTTGCAGAACCCGTCCAAAACAACCGTTATTCTCGTCATAGCAGTCAAAGCCAAGCCCGCATACGAGACGTCACCTGGGTATCCCCTTCCCAATCCCAATACCCCTCCACGTACACGCACACACCACAGACCTCACGGTATACCCCCCCTTCTGGATTCTCGCAGACCCGCACACCCACACCCGTCCTACGTAAGTCTGCACCGACGATCACGGAATCAGAACTGGACGCCGAATACATGACCGTCAGCGTCGACGACCGCGACCAGTGCAATTACCAGGGACATGGTGTCGGATTTAGTGAGGCGATGCCGGTGGCTGCAAATGGAAAAAGCGAGAAGAAGAACAATTTCGTCGGCGGCTTCGTCAGCGGTCTACGACGACTTCCCAAAGTCATGTCCAAGGGTCGGTTGAGGGAGAGACAGGGAACAGGTGCGACGGTGACGAGCACGTTTGAGACGGGTCGAATGGCGTTTCCACGTTTTACCGGCCCTTCTATACCTGGCGTCCCTACGTCCAACTCGGACGATATCCCGACCGTAGAGCGGCTGGAGACCCCGCCACGTGCATCATCCGTCTCACCACACCCACGACATACCAACCCCGCAGACAGTGACGCCAGTCTCGGGGATGGTCGACCAGAACGTCTGATGCTTTCTGCCGTCCGTGAGCACTCATTCGAACAGAGCTTTCATCCCTCTTTACAGGCCCTACACGACAATTCCCGCTCAGACGACACCTCTACCTCCAGCCGCCCTCCTTTTGGGAGGGAAGGCGACTTGCCAAACGCCATGTCGACACCTATCCTCGCAGACGCTTCCATCCGCGTCTCCTCCCCGATCCTCGCCGAACCCCGCCCCTCTGCTGACTTTATGAAAATGGACCCGCCAATCCGCCCACCGCCTGCAGAATCCGTCCGTTCTCAAATCGTCCGCGTAGGCAAGTTCGTCCGAGACCTCAACCGTCTCCCGTGGATCGCCTCCTCTGGCGTCTCGAGTATCTACGTGCCTGGCGAAGCGACGACACGGCGGTACAGTCGACCTATCTCAAAGAACAAGGGGTCGTGGTATACCCCACGCGCGAAGCCGATCGACCTGTTCGCGGGACCGTCCACGCCGGGCTTACTCCCCATCCAGTCACCCCCCTCGGCAACCCCCGGACACGCGCATCCCGTCGTCCCAGCTCCGTTCATCCTTGGCTCGAGCGCCAACCTGTTGTTCACGCAGCACGCCCCACCGGCAGGCGGTGGCGGGTCGGGTTCACCGTCCCATGAAGGTCCCCCGTCGACAGACAGTCACGGGAGCCAGGCACAAGTCTTGGCGCCCGCTTACGTCGCCCAACCGCTCTTCGTGTACCCGTCCGGGTTGCCTCAGGCGGGCGGGCCACCCGATGCGCATATACCGCGACCGGTGTACATGTTGGCGAACTCGTCACCGCAGTTTGTGTCGTCGGGTCAGATAGAGGGGAGTGGGTCAAGAATGTTTGTGCCGCAACCGTCGGGGTTGCGGACGCCGACGTTTGGGTGACGAGGTCGCGATGGCGCGACGACGACCCCTCCGTCTCTTTTTACCCCCGCACTCTTGCTCATCCGTTACCGCTTTTGCCGATCAACTTGTCATATCACTCACTCCAAGCGATATCCTTGCCCCGCCCCTTTTTTAGTGCTATTCCTATGCGCCGCATTCGCCACGTTGCCTTGTTCCGTTGACGCATCTATCGGAATCATCCCCTTGGGCCATATCTCAAGGGTTCACATTTATTATAAAGGGCTGTCCAGGTTCATCACCAGCCGTCCTTCACGGTTTGCCACAGAAAAAAAAAAGGAAATAATATAAAAAGGACTTGGGGAGCAGGCGGACGAGGTTGTGTCTAAGACATCTTTTCTTGATACCAGACCGTACTTTATGTCGATGGGCTCCACCGGGCGACGTGTTCGTCGAAGAAGAGGGTACGCCGACTGATTTGGAAGGGGGGCAGTCCGTCCATTGTGTTTATACAATACAATAAATAACACAGACGGTGTGGTGTTGGAGACCGAGGATCGAGCACACAGAGAGTATCTTTGAATTATGTTGCCCGAGTAGGATGGACCTATGGAATTGTAGATCCGGAACGAATACAATAAAGCATCCCTCGGATTTAATGAGCAGAGCATTGTCGAAAACCAGGTCCAAAGACTTTAGCAAACAAAGGATATAAATGTCGAAACCGGATGAGCTTACCTCCGACGAAAGGTTCGGATGACAGTACTGGTTCGGCATGTTGGTCAACATAAGATACAAGTGCAAACGCCGGTCATCCGACGCATAATCACACATGACAGAGACAGCGACGACTGCATTGCCCATCGAACGCAAGCTTGAGCGAGACGTACGAAAAGCAGGGTGACCCACCGGTAGAACCTTCACGAAAGACTGAGAAATTTCGATCTGCGTCAGACGACCCGGTCTGCACGAGGGAAACCGGGCCTTCTCAAGACCGGACGATTCGTGTCATCCGCAAAGACACGGAGCCGCGGAGAAGGTCAGGAAAGGAGGCTGTATCGGGCTCCGCTAGGA
>JBBPKS010000540.1:0-11694 GCA_038089355.1 Pulveroboletus ridleyi | reverse complement strand
TTCATCATGCCATGGCTACAATACTCACAATGAACTCCAAGCCCGGATGCACCACCACTCCCAGATCGCATGCAGAGAGAAAATATGACAGGTAACTCAGATCCAGTTCACCTTTGTTTCCTGCTGCCAATACTGTAAGGGGCAGTAGCCCCTGTGGGGTAATAACCCCTGATTGTGTACTTACGAGCGCATGTGATATGAGGTAATCACATGCGCGGTAGGTAGATAAAAAGGAGAGGCCTGTCCTGGTGACAGGCCAATCCTCATATTACTCCTACATTACTCATCTGTGAATACCACTTGGTACACCTCACCAGTGTGAGTAAGGAGTGAGGACAGGGTGCAGAGCACCCAATATAACAACCTTACAATTTTTTGAAGTGCAAAAATGTGTATTCACAATGAGTCGCATGGTGACCTGCAGCCAAGTGAAGTTGACAGTAACCAGACTGTCAGGACGAGGGGAAAACCCCTCAACGGGTAGCTCACGACCACCCAGGACTCCCGAAGAAATCCCAAGGGATCCTAAGGTCATCAAGAAGGGGGTAAAAACCCTGACAACGGGCCAGATGCTGGGACCAAGCATGGAACCTGGGCCTGGCGCAGCAGTAGCAGAGGAGGCACAGGCCTCCCAGATGCTGAGCAGTGTCAAGGACAGCAGAGGAAGGGCAGCAGAAGCTGACCCCACCCTCATGAGCCCATTAACTCCGCAATCTGAGAACATCAACCATTCATTGACCTTGCTGGAGGCGTCACCAGGCCCGAGGGCCAAGAGCCTGATCATGTGGGCCTACATGGGGGGCATGTTGCCCCCACTGAGGGACCAATACAAGGGAGATGTACCCATTGATCCTGGAACGGCCCTCGCCACCATCGATGAGTTCCTCACAGACATACAGCGTCAATGGTTGAGGTACGATGTGGGACCCGAGGGGTTCCACAATCATGGGATAAATCCTGGGCAGCATAATGCTGCAATGCTGGAACGATTGCGACGAAGATTCGCAGATGATGATGGGACATCCGACTGGGTGATAAGCCCGGTACCCATCAAGGCAGATCTCATGTCCCATAATGAGGCAGGCAGCCCAGTGAGGCGAGGGACAGCAACGTCCCATAGCCAAAGTGCCCCCGCTAGTCACATAACAACAAAACAGGCCTTGCCCCTAATATGCTGAATTGACCAGCATACCTCTTGGGTCGGGATTCTGACATCATGCACCATCTGTATGGCACCCCAGGACAGAGGGAAAGAGCCCTCCTGCATCAAATGGCATGAGATCATGCCGTAACAGCGAATAATGCTGTAGGGGACAGCTGACCGTCTGGTAATGGACCCGTCCAGGGAGACTGTGGTCATAACACCAATGAGGGCCAACTACCTGCCCTACGCCAGGAGGTACGGTGACAGAACCTATTTATTTCCTTCCTTATTATTTTCCTTTATCTTATCTTATCGTCACAGGATGACCTCATATCATCTAGATCAAGGTAGATCCTTCTAGATCATTCTATTATGTCATAGGCTAGACCATGACGCTATTCCATTCCTAACTTATTCAGCCATCATATTTAAGGTTGAGTTCCGATCATTATTTAATATCTGTTAGTAATAGCCCTCAGCCCGAGATACAGGGTTTACCTAGGGTTTTGGGCTTATTCTATAGTATATAGTCGTAGCACTCACCTGTAGATGAGGCTCGTGCTTGATATTCTAGTCCTTTCGCTCTCATTCCCAGAGTGGAGGCCCGGACGTCCTTTGGTATACTTTATGCCTTAGGTTAGTTCCTGACATACGGCCTCACAGGCGACATGATGCAGAGGAGGGTAACCCTCCATGGGGAGTATCAGGAACAACACAAGCAACTCAAAGTGAGAAGCAAGTGAGGCCGAAACCATGAAATAGACTAAGGTGCGGCAATAGGCACACACGCAGAGAATAAGCCACAGCGATGAGAATTCCAAGAACGAAGGCTAATTACAGGATATGTACTACTTATATAGGTATACGTAACCCTAATGCCTGTTAAGCCCTAAGCAACAATCGAGATCTGGTTAAGATCCGAGTGAGCCCTTGACCCGGTATTGCTAACGGATCAACGATCTATGGATATAAATAGGTTAATGTGATTGGTCTACGATCGGATGTGAAATATAAGTAAGCCGATTAGTTAAGTGGCTGATAAATAGAATGGAATGACGTAGCGTGACGTCATAAATATGGAATATCGTCAGAGGTTGTGTCAATAGGCTAGACCTTGACGTAGATGGAATGGAATGGGCAAATGAGGGTAGCCTAGACCCGAATTAGTGAAATGGTGAAGGAAATGCTAAAGTAAGCGGTGGATTAAGGAAATGGGATTAAGATAAGGCGTGAATATCGTAATGTAGACGTTGAGAGAATCGTGGTTCTGACAGGGAGGACCCCTCAATGGGGGACCTTCAAACAACCTGGATGATCCAGGAGATCTGGATGATGGTAGTCAATCTGATGGCCAATCTGATGGCCAATCTGACATGAGAAGTGGCAGAGGTGAGCCCGCTGGATGACCTCATTGTCGGAATTATCTCAGGGGATTCACCCCTGGTAACGCATGCTATATGTATTACATGCAGCAGCGATATGCGCAGTGCATATGGAAACAAGTCGGGCGACTGACCGGCCCAGTAGGGCCTGAGGTGAAGGTGATGAATCCACCCAAACCAGGGAAGTACGGAGGTCAGGACGACCTCGAGAAGTTCGATGACTAGCTGAGCCAGTTGTTGAAGTACTTCCATATGTTCAAGGTCACCAGACCGGATCCCGACGAAGATCGCATACTGTACACAGGGTTGTACTTGGAGGACCTAGCCTCCCAGTGGTACAACCAGGAGGTTGAATCACCGGATCGAGCGATCTGGTTCTGGTCCTTCAAGGACCTGATCACCAGGTTGTTTAAACACTTCGTGCACAAGGCCTCAGCACAGAACACAGCAGACCAGTATGAACACATGAGGTTTTCCCCTGAGAAGGGGGCCCTTGCCTTCTACAATGACCTCAGGTGTCGTGTGTACTGGATGGTACAGCCCCCGGATGATTATTCATTCAGGAGGAAGTTCCTCCGTGGGTTGCCCCATACAATCATCCGTAGTCTCTTTGAGACTCGTGGTATATCTGCTGAGCACTCTAGCATTGAGAAAATCCTTGAGGAGGTCCGGCGGATGGAAACCGCCCAGAAGGCTATCAGCCTGCATATGAGAACGAGCCACTTTGGCTCTGGGGGGAAAACCTCCCAAGGATGAAGTGGTTCATACCCACAGGGAAAGAGGGCCAATGGGACCTCAGGTGACACACACAAATTCGTGCATAGTGGTAACACACTGTTCCGTCAAAGGACGGCTGACTCACCCAAGACTGTAAGGTGCTCCCCAGTCAAAGGGTCCAACGACCCAGACAAAAGGACAGTATCAACTGCCAGATAAGGGGAAAGTGCAGGGTATCACCTGCTTCCATTGTGGTAAGGAAGGCCATATGGCCAACCAGTGCGATCAACCACAGAGAGACCTACCACCAGCGGGAAAGCCGCAACTGTACACTGTAGACATACAAGAAGACGAGGGGGATGAACCCCCGACTGACAATGTTGATACTGCACTCGACAATGAGGTAGCAGCCCCTGTCGACCCTGGACATGTAGCAGAGGCTACTGAGGGGGCTGATTATGACCCCGCCAATGAAGGCCGAGCGGTTGATAACCACTTCGAGCTGTACTTGGAGTGCTCAGACATCCAAGAAGATGACAAGCCCATCGCCTACTTGGGTGCCATGCACGACCCACTGGACAATGACCAGTCTGTGTGATGTGCAGCGATGGAGATCGCCAATGGGGATTTACCCCCTTCAGGCCTTGGGCTACAAGGGGATGAGGACCCCTGGCCGAGATGGACATGGTCCCCGATATATGGGGTGATCCATGAGGGCAGTGACTGCCTCGAATGTCGGCAACGTATTGCCCATATCATGGCTGATATCGACGAGGGAGATCCCTCACTGAGCACAGCCCAGTCATACCCGTCAGAGCATGCTCAACAGGAGTATGACCAGGGCTGGGACGAGTGCGATTGCACACAAATGACAGGACACAGCCTTGATATCGACCGTGTCCGTGCAGCGATAGCTGAACTTGCGAAACAAATTTGCATTTTTGAGGGATACCGAGTGTTCCTCGCTCAGAACCTCAGATCTGAGACAGTACAGGCATGCCCACATGCCTCATTTACCAGGTGGGAGGTCACCACATCATACAATATCATCATAGAGGAGCTCATAGAGCAATCCCCACTCCAGATCAGGATGTATCTGGATGACCTAGTGGTTGAGACCACACACGGGTTGATGGTCATCCCATGGGATGGACCATCTGATCTCACACAAGTGCAGTTGGCCATGCTCGATGTAGCATGCCAAAGTGCGATGGGGGAAGTTAACCCCCATTCCTTCAGGTATGCAATGCATACATGGATGGGGCCTGGGGATAACCCTGGTATGCGACCAGTGATCGCACCAGCACTGTGTGTGTGTGTGACAGCCTGGATCACCCTCAACGGGTGTCCAGCCTACATGATGATCGATACTGGTAGTACTGGCAACTTCATGAGCCCCATGTTTGTGAAGGTCACCCGGATGGAGGTATACCCCCTTGCACAACAGCTCATGCTGCAACTGGGCTGCATAGGCAGCTGCTCGAAGATCACCCATCAGGGTGATTCTTCTGTCATCATTGGCGAATTTATCACCTGCACATATTTTGATGTAGCCAATATCGATCGCTATGATTATATCCTGGGGATACCCTTCCTGCAACAACACCGCACTGTTGTCAACTTCACTTCTAACTCGTGGATTGTGGGGGGCACTACGTTCCCCCTTCTGGACGAATCCTCGTCTGGTGCTAGGGGCATTCACTGCCCCAGCACCACCCTGATCTCCCACTGACTTTCACGCCCTATGACAGTGTCAAAACCTCATGAGGGCTCGAAGGAGGGGAGGGGGAGTAGCATAAAAACTACAAAAATAAAATACTCAAATGAAAAACAACTGCAGCTCGCAGTCATGAGATTACATGAGGAGGATATACCCCACCTACAGAACCAATGGTTCCAGAAATAAAAAAACTGACTGGGAGGAGTGAAACAAGCACTCCCCCCCTTGTGGGAGGTAAACCACTGGATCCCACTCATCAACGAAAGTAAGCAGTACACTTACCACCTTCCATGCTGCGCAGACGTGCTGAAGCAGCAACTGTTGGATAAAATTCGACTATACACCACTGCGAGCTGGTGGGTAATGAAGAGCGTCCCACAGACCACCCTGATGCTGTGCATCCCAAAGAAGAGTGGAAAATTGTGGACAGTCATCGACTGCCACAAGAGAAACGATAACACGGTGAAGAATGTAACGCCCTTCCTGGATCAGGATCAAATCTGAATGGATGTGGCCCAAGCAAAATATTGCTCTAAGATTGACCTGTCCAATGTGTATGAACAGGTCCGGGTGGAGCCAGAGGACATATGGAAGATGGCCTTCTCCACCATATATGGGACCTTCATCAACCAGGTCATGCAGCAGGGGGACTGCAATGCCCCTATGATGTTTCAACATCTAATGATGGTGATCTTCCGAGATCACATTGGATGCTTTGTATATGTCTATGTGGACAATATATTCGTCTATAGTGACACATTGGAGGACCATGAATGGCACCTCCAGATTGTGTTTGAAACACTGGCAAAGACCGACTTCTACCTCAAGGAGGAGAAGTGCAACCTATACACCGAGAGGCTAGATTGCCTCGGTCATTTAATTGACCAGAAGGGCATACATGCCGATAAGGACAAGATGTCCCACATCCGAAACTGGAGAACCCCTCATTTGCTGAATGAGATCCAACGGTTTGTTGGACTGGTGGAATACCTGGCACAGTTCATGCCAGACGTGTTGGTGTATACTATGCCATTGACTAGGATACAATGGAATGGACACCCATTCCAGTGGAGAGAAATCCACGACTGGTGTTTCCAGATCATTAAGGATCTGGTGTGTAAATTCCCTATCCTCAGGCCAATCGACCCAAGGAAGGATGAGCCTATATGGCTCATGTGCAACACCTCCCTATATGGGGTGGGTGCACTATACGGGCAAGGGCCTGATTGGAAGATATGCAGGCCCACCGGCTTCATGTTGAAGAAGCTGAGCGATGCTCAGCAAAACTATCAAACTTTTGAGCAGGAAATGCTCACGATTATTGAGGGACTCCTCAAATGGGAGGACAAACTCCTTGGCTTCAAATTCACGATTGTAACTGATCATGAGGCACTGAGCTACCTCAAGATGCAGCGTAAGCTGTCCAGTAGGCAAGTCAGATGGCTTGACTACCTGTCGCGATTTGACACTACCATTGTCTATGTGAAGGGTTCTGAGAACCTCGTAGTGGACTGCCTGTCTCGCTACTATGAGAGTGAAGGGGGCAATATGGCCTCCGATGAAGAACTGGACTGGGCAAGTGCTGACGCCTGGTTAGATCCAGAGGGGGATGATCTTCCCCTTGACCAATGGCAAGAGCTGAAGCTCGCTGCCATCAGCGAAGTACTGCAACAGAGCTCGCGTCTGAAGGAAAAGCAGGAAAAGCACCTGGTAGAAGCCCAAGAAATGGCTTCAGCCGTGGAAAGGAGGATCGAGGACACTCCTCATGCTAGTGTGGAGGAGGATCTGTCGATTCTCGAATCTGCTGAGGCCTCCAGAGCCCCACCCATCTTGTACAGGGCCATGCCTGATTTCTTGGACACTATCCATACGGGATACTGGGACGACACCCTCTTCTCGAAGGTCATATCCCAGGTGGGGCATCACCCACAGTTCCTTACATGGGAGGGTCTCCTTTACACGAGAAATCGTGGCGAGGAGGAGGTACTATGCCTCCTGCGAGCTAAGTACAAGGGTGACATAGTCACTGCCCTGGTCATCGACCAGGCACACAAAACGCTGGGACACTTCAGATCCCAGAGAACGGCGGATTACATCCGCAGATGATATTGGTGGCCGGGGCTTGGCTGAGAAGTAGACCAGTTCTGTCGAACCTGTCCTACATGCCAGGTCGTGAAGACCGACAATCAACAGCCTCAGGGCCTGCTGCACAGTCTGCCTGTGCTCGGGAGGCCCTGGGGCTCCATTGCCATGGATTTTGTGGGACCATTCCCACCAAGTGGCGGACACGACTACCTGTGGGTGGTCCTGTGCCACCTAACCTCTATGGTGCACCTGGTACTGGTCAGCACCACCATTCAGGCTTCTGAGCTTGCAGGGAAATTCCTGCAGGAGGTAATGCAACTACATGGATTGCCAGAGATGATAGTCTCCGACCAAGATGCCAAGTTTACCTCGGCATTCTGGCGCGAACTGCACCACATGATGGGAGTGAAACTCCTGATGTCTATGGTGTTTCATCCACAGACAGACGGTGTGTCTGAATGCACGATCCGGAATGTAGTTCAGATACTACGCATGCTGGTACAGCCTGACCAGAGGGATTGGGCAGACAAGCTGCCCCTTACCAAGTTTGCGATTAACTCGAGCATCAGTGGTTCAACCGGGTTTGCCCCATTTGAACTAAACTACAGGCATATGCCTATTCTGATGCAATGCATCTTGCAGGGGTCCGCATTGAGCACCCCAGGTGTTTGGAAGTTCATTCACCAGGCCAGGGAGAACCTGGAGATGGCCCATGATGCCATCATAGAGAGCAGAGTGATACAGATGCACCATGCAAATAAAAGGCGGAAGGAGGGAACCGCCCTCTAGGTCAATGACTGGGTCTATTTATTGACCCAGAACTTGGCGATGCCAAAGGGCAGAGCTCGAAAGCTCATACCCAAGTGCACTGGACCTATGAAGGTCCTGGCGAGAGATGGTGTCAACGACACCTATACTCTGGAACTCCCTGTGGAGCTCCAGAAGTGGTGTATTCATCCATGATTCCACATAGCCTTGTTACGTTGCTATGAAAAGAATGATGATGTGCTCTTCCTGAAAATGGACATGCACATGTTCTATGATGTCGGATCATCCAACGCCAATGAATGGTTGGTGGACAAAATACTAGCCCACCACTGGGAGGGCCAAACGGCCCATTTCCTCGTCAAGTGGAACCTCAGAGATTCCACTTGGGAGCCCAGCTCCATGGCGTACAAAATGTACACCAGCTGCCTTGCAAGGCAACGAGTGCACCAAGGCGCACAAACCCACCAAGTGGGTAGCATGATGGATCAATCAATTAATCGATCCACAACACTAGCAAATAAATTAACCCACGTGACATGGTCAGAAAAATGAAAAAGAATAAACAAATAGATAAAAAACAATAAACAAGAAAAACAAAGACAAACTGTAGATACAATAGTAACAATGACAAACAAGTACACCACACATCCAAACAACTGGCACCACCCCCGATTACACTCCTACATTGCCAATCATTTTTATTTCCTTACATAACATTTCCCCTTTCAGTTTATTTTACTTATATCATATCGCATCTATCACCTCCTCTCTTCTTACCACCACCATCCTGTGCACTTAGCATGTCCGAGCATAGCCGCTCCCCTACCCCATTCTCCTCATTCTCCCCTCGTGTCTCTCAGTCCCCAGAGGGCATCGACTGCGGCTGATCGCTCTCATGTGATCGCACACCCCCTGGAGGCTCGTCTGCAAGGTCAGCCTCCTGTGCTGGCTGCCACAGCAGCTGCACAATCAGCAGTGGTGCCAAATGGCACCATGACCCTTCCTCGTCGCCTGTGCATGACACTCATCGTGACAAATGTCGCCGTCATCCATCCCCTGGGCAGTGGATCTCCCACCCCCACATGCCCACTCTCTGTCATGAACGTGACTGCGAGGTGTGCAACACATATGTGTTACACCTCAGTACTGCTGTTGCCCTCAATGCAGACGGAATCCCCGAGGCCATCCATGACCTCACTGATGATGTTGCTCGTCTGTGCCAGCATGATGCCTATGCTGACTTGGTGGGTTGCATCAACCACCTTCAGCGTGACCATCACGACCTCCACTCCTCACTTGTGGAGGCCCACAATGAGATCACCCATCTGCGTGATGCACTTGCTGTGTCTTCGGGTGGCACCTCAGGTGCTCCCCCTCCCATCTCCATTGTGATGGCTCCCCAGCCACCAGCTCCTTCTTTTGGGGGGAGGGCGCAGGCAGGTCCTGACGCTCCCTCCCTTCTGCTTCCCATGCAGGCTCTGCCTGCAGTTCCTTCTCGCAAGGGGAAGAAGAGAGCAATCTCTTCTCTCCCTGAGCTACCTCCCATCCTCCCTTATGAGGACATGATCGTGGACGAGCCGGCCCCACCACTGCTCATCTAGGGGAATCTCTTCCCCGAATTCACTGGGTCAGAGTTCCCCCAGGATGAGGACACCCTGGGGGATGCCGTCGACTCCAAGGGTGTACGCACCCTCTTCGTCAGAATAGAGGGAAATCTTTACACATACCAAGGGGAGCCCCTCGAGGCTTCCCTTCGAAACATCTTGAAGGGGATCCATCCCCCCACTCCTCCTTGGTGGTCAACCACCTTCACCGTCCGCATGGACAGGGTCATTATGGGCCCCATCTGCCTTTACAACACTGGAGACAGTATCTGCGCCCTATTTGCCAGGGCGCAAAATGAACAAGAGGGGAAAGCCCCTCACCTTAAGCAGGCACAGGACCTGCTCACCTTCCTCCATCTCTGGAGGAAGCACCATGACTTGGGCGCCAGCGAAGTACTGCGCACCGTTATAAAGAAATGGAGGCCCCCCGTGTGGGTCTCCAAAAAGGCCAAGAAAAAGAAAGAGGCCATGAAGGAGGCAGCCCAAGCCTCCAAGGATGCAGGCACCCAGCCTGCTGAGATAGCACCATTGCCTGCCACCCCAGCGCTCAAGAAGTGCATCACATCTGGTCCGGCCACTGCTACCTCAACTAGCATCAAGGGAGGCACCACCACCCCACAGGAGCACATTGCTTCATCTACTTGGGAGCAGAGCTCCAGCATGCCCCTTGCATTGCACGTCACAGACCAGCCGTCAGGGGCCTCGTCCACTGCTACCCAGAAGAGGGGTAGCTCCTCCAAGGGCCAATCACAAGGCCCAATCGTCCTGTCAGGGAAAAGGCCCCTCCTCCCTTGCAACACTCTGTCGTTTGACGCCCCTGATGGGGTATGGATCGACTATGTCGAACGGTGGCAGCGTAAGTGCCCCACTGACGACCAGCGCTGGATGATCCAGAAGGTCTTCCCTGGGGCCACTGGCACCCCCGTCATCCCAGACAACCCTGACTTGGAGCTGAATGCTCCCACTCAATGCCAGATGAGGGGCCTCCTTCTCCTGGACCAACTCATGCCTGTGCCCTGAGGGCACGTCGACCAAATGGTGTGGCAATGCAGCCTCACCTGTCTCCTCATTGTACCTGGGCAGTACAAATCCTTCCTCGACTGGGCTAAGGTTGGACCTGCCCAGGGACACAAGTCTACCTGGGCCGGTGGCTTCCACAAGGGAGCCACCCTTGCAGACATCACAGCATACCTGGCTACTAATGGGGTCACCCCCCATGTCACTGACGACGCCATTCAATGGGCTTGTCAATGGGCTTGAGAGATGTTTGAGTGCATCAAGTTTGCTGGAGGTGACAAGAACGCTGCCACCTGGGACCTCTATGGTCCTTTAAGGACTGACCTCAGGGCCGAGGTCACTGACGAGTCTCTCGGCCGCTCCTTGGAGTGGTACGAGCAGGAGGCTTGTCGGGTTGAGGTTTCCCCAGAGGATGTGCCTCCCTTGGTCGCCCATCCCAGCATCCTAAGGGACTCATCCCTTCTCCAGCAATTCAGCGAGGCCGTCACAGTGTATGATGTGCCTCATGTTCACCGTGGCGATGCTGATGGGGGAGGTTCCCCCATGCAGCAGGACCACTTCGAGGACGGCGAACTCAAGGAGGACTGGTCATGGATGTGATCGGCCTCCCTCGTCGGGACTCATGCAAGATTCAACTCTCGCTTGTTTTTTTTATCTCTTACTTGTTTCATTCCCTTACTCTTACCATTCCCGTTTCATCTCTGTTTCGTATTCAGTGCTCCCGTATGACCTTCAGTATCTCAACCATCCTGACCTATCTCGCTCCGTTTTGCTGATCTACACTTATCTCATACTCATTTAACCTACATTTTTGAATATATCGAATATGCTTCTTTTCGTCCGAGCCATCACTGGCTCTACAGGGGGAGGATGTAAGGGGCAGTAGCCCCTGTAGATACTAAGTGGGGTAATAACCCCTGATTGTGTACTTATGAGTGCATGTGATACAAGGTAATCATATGTGCGGTAGGTAGATAAAAAGGAGAGGCCCATTCTGGTGACAGGCCAATCCTCATATTACTCCTACATTACTCATCTGTGAATACCACTCGGTACACTTCACCAGTGTAAGTAAGGAGTGAGGACAGGGTGCAGAGCACCCAATATAACAACCTTACAAATACCCTTTTCAGCCATGTTTCTCTCATCTGCAATACTATGGCACTCTGCTTATATGGATCTGCCATCTCTGGAAAATCAGTCCTGGATTGTAAGCACTGTTGCTAATTTTTACCAAGCTTCTATCTGGCACAACTC
>JBBPKS010000539.1:0-11702 GCA_038089355.1 Pulveroboletus ridleyi | reverse complement strand
CTTCCAATGATAGAGAGATGACCAGTGGGCACAAAAACTGATGAGATTCAAGATCTCCGTATAACACTTTTATTGTCCAGGCATTTCCCTGGACTTTGTATCTATGACAACAACTGAGGCCCTATGATTCAAGGGGCACTCAAATCTAAGTAGCAAGATGGCAAGAAGTGTTGAGCTTGGTGATTGCGCACATGTAAGCCACAGTGTGGCGCGACTTATTATTGTTTATTGTTGTTTACACATTAGAATAGTAGAACCTGCAAGTCTCATGTCAGGACTCCTTAGTCTCTGACATCGGACTCCAGGTATGTGCACATCTAGCTACATCAATTAATAGTCTCTGACATTGGACTCCAGCTGCCAGATTCAGCTGTTTAACAAGAAGAGCAAAAATGTTGTAGTGAAAAGTCAAACAAGATACAAATAGATGATAGGACCGATGAGTGATGGATATAAATACATGATCCAGTAGATGGAACTGGACTGGATAAAATGGATACATACAAGTCTGGGACCAGATAGATGAGATGGATATTTGGATGAATAAGATACAGAATAAACTGACCTTGAGATGGCATGGACAGGGGACTTGAATGCTAACTGTCCCCAGTCAGGCATGTGACTGTGGAAATGATGCATCTCAGTAGTTGAACAATAGCTGGTATGATACAAGCAGAGCACACTAAGTGTCCACCATGTCACGTAATGAACCACAACATGCTCTCTCACTCTCATTCACTCTCACTCTCTATCCCCTTTGTACTCCCTCTCATAACTGACCAGCATGTCTGACCTGGATGCAATCCTTGCATACACCCAACCACTGCCAAAGGATAACTCATGCCCAGGCCAATTTCAAGGGTTTGAGTGAGTCCATTCTCATCATTGCCAAGATGGTTCCTGATGACAAGGAGGAATTGGAAGAGGAGAAAGAGATGTGGATGGTCAAATGGGAAAATACTGTGGTGCATCACCAATCTTTACATCAATATTAATAGCTAATGTCATAGACTCACACTATTGGTTGCTTGCAAGATGCCCACTGTCTGGGGGTTGAGGTGAAGCTAAATATGGGTGTTGCTGAACACATCAAGAAGGCCAATGAGATGGTTGCCCAGTGAAGAGCAGAGAAGACAGAATGTGAGAAGTGAAAGGACAATGAGGAATGGGCCACAATGCAATAGGGCCAGGAAGAGACTGAACAGCCACCATCCCCTAAAACTGAACCAGCCCCAGCAAATCTGGTCCTGGGTCTTAGTATAGACATGGGTGTGATAAAACTGCACCCTGTTGTTGTGATCCCAGTGTGAAATAAGATATGTAATGAAGTCATAACCATTTGGGTCATGCTGAGAACTCCTAGTGGTTATGACTACCTGTGAATGACAAGGACAAAGACCAAGACAACATGCACTGTAGGAGCCTGTGGCCTCCTATGGTTATAGGTACCCTTTTTCAGCTCCAGGAGTCCATCAAGTGTCCCATCCATGTCTCATGTCTGTGGATGTAGGAGCCTGTGGCCTCCTATGGTTATAGATTGTCTTTTCTAGCTTGTCCAGGTGTCCATCAAGCCTTCCAGTTGTGTCTCATGTCTGTCTGTACCATCTCAAGGTTAACCTGTTTCACATTTTGTTTATCCAATTATCCATGCCATCTATCCAGTTCCAGTTTATATGTATCCATTTCATCCAGTCCAGTCCTGTCTAGTTTATGTCTATTGTTCATTGGTTCTATTGTCTATTTATATCCTATTTGACTTTTGAATATGATATTTTCATTTCTTGTTATCTTGCTACCTAGACTTGAGTGTCCCTTCATAGGGCCTTGGGTGTTGTCATAGCTACAAAGTCCAGGGAAATTCCCAGACTATAAAAGTGTTGTATTGAGATCTTGAATCTTATCAGTTTGGTACCCACTGGTCATCTCTCCATTGTCCAAAGGCCTCCTCAATCATTGTCAGGATCATCCTCGACATTGTTTTCCTTGTTATTGTCAGTATCTGGGACCTTGTTCTTGACTCCTCATTTCCAGCCCTTATCCTTGGCTGGGTTTTCCTCTCATCATCATCAATCTCACTTCATCACTGTCAATCTCCACTTCATCATCATCAATTTCCTTGTCAGTTTCTCTTTGTCTTTATCAGTTCCATTCATCTTTGACCCCTATTGTGCTCAATCTGGTCCTATCTGTGACCACATCTGTATGCACCTGGTCCTCACTATTGGCTGAATTATGTATTAGTTTCCTGCCTGGAATATTTTCCAGACCCATCTCTTCTCACTCTTGTGCACTGAGGTTGGTCATAGTTGTCTGTCCCCGGTACTAACATTTCACAGGACCCCTTGGGACAAGGATACTTGACCCTATTTACTACACCCCACACCCATTTACTATCTTTCAATAGAATACTGGAGAAGGGATGAGGGATGAGGGGTTCAGAGGACAGAGTTTGGAGCAGATATGACTCCAATGATGGTCAAGACTGACACCTCCAACTACACCATCACTGGCATTCTCTCCATCACCTCCAACAATGAACTCTATCCTGTTGCATTCTACTCCTGTACCCTCACTAGAGTGGAATTGAACTATGACACTCACAACAAGGAGCTACTGGCAATCTTCAAGGCATTCACCTCCTGGCAACATTTCCTAGAAGGCTCCATGCATCCCATCAACATAGTCACAGATTGCAAGAATTTGAAGTATTTCTCCTCCACAAAACTCCTGATATGTCACCAGGCCTGATGGTCAGAGACTCTCAAGCAATACCTCTGGATTTACTACAACTACCAGCAAGACAATTGGTTGGAACTCCTTCCACTCATGGAGTTCTCTTACAACAATGCACCAGTGCTACCACTGGCATATCACCCTTTTTCACTAACAAAAATTACCATCTGAACCTCTCTGTCCACTCTGACATCAGTCTCACCTCCTCTGTGACCTAGTTCTACATCATGGACTTGGATCAACTTAATAATTTCCTCTGGTTGGAGATGCTAGAAATGCAGAAATGCTATCAAGGACCAGTGGACACAAGATGATCTTTAGCTCTGAACTTCATTATTGGAGATCAGGTATATATACCTCAAGGTGAAATACCTCCGTTTCACTAGACCCTCAAAGAAACTCTCTGAAAAATATTTAGGACCCTTCACTATTATTGCTAAGCCTGGTTCACACTCATTTACCTGACTCTATGTCATATCTGCCACTCTGGATCCTTGGATCCAACTCTGGACCCAACTCTGGACCTACCTTTTTAGACTTCTGGCATGTTCTCAATAAGTCTGCATCTTTGACATTCTGGACCCTCTGTACTTAGTATCCCTTGTTCTCCATATTATATTCCATTCTTTGCTTATAGCTACTAGTCCTGCCTCCAGTTATCCTCTGTTCCTGTGCTTCACTTAGGAGCACAGCTCCAGTACACCTAGCATCTGTCCTCTGAACTCTTACTCAGCTCTATGTTTCACATCTATATATAAGTCTCCTGTCATATCTGCTCCAAATCTCTTATCCTCTTTCTGGTACTCTATAACCTGGACTTTGTACCTCTATACCCGGACCTCATTCCTTCCACTCGGACTTCCACAGTTACCATATTTAGTATTCCCCTTGTTCTCCCTCAACCCTTCATTCTTTCCTCAACCCTTCTTACTATAGACCTTTCGCCACACCATATGCCTTCCCCTACGTATGTTCTCTGTTTCCACATGCTTTCCTTTTACCTGATGTACCTTACCACATGCTTCTCCATTCTTCTGTCCTAACTCTGATCAGACTTTCATATATAAACCCTCTGTACTCCATCTTTGTACCTTAGTATGAATATCACACTAGTCACCTCCTGACCCTCATTCGGTCTCCTCCTCTCACTCTCCCACTCCCTCCTCCCTCCTTATGAAATATGAGAACTGAACCTCAGTAAGGGCATAACACATAAGTCCTGCACCAATATCCTCCTAGGTATCCTGTCTCCATCCTGCTCTCCATTTGTCCCTGACAAACTTTGTACTTATCTTCAGAACTCCAACTGGACTTGAGTCTGGAGGACCTGGACTTAACATTGTTAAACAGCTGAATCTGGCAGCTGGAGTCCAATGTCAGGACTTCTTAGTCCTGACATTGGACTCGCAGGTTCTACTACTCTAATGTGTAAACAACAATAAACAATAATAAGTCGTGCCACACTGTGGCTTACATGTGTGCAATCACCAAGCTCAACAAACATTGCACTCTGTTGTAGATACTTTAGTTTGAATATCAACTCAGATAGTCTCTCAAGCTCACTCCAATCCCCTTGAGTTTCTAGGACTCTCCTCTGTATCCATCCTTGACCTTCGTTGCTTGCAACATGGTCAATCTGACCCTCAATCACATTCCAAAATAACAGGACACCCAGAGTTGTGACAAGGGCATACCATATATGGTGAAGCTGAGTCCTGTTCAAATTCTGAAGTTCCAAAGTTGTTCCCCTGGAGATCTGGTACTAACAGTATATTCAAATTAACTATTGTTATAACTCCTAACCCACTTCTACCATGGCCTCCCATGTCACGTGCTCCAGAACACACACTGTTGGTGTGAACCCACCTTTGTCCCCATGTTTCAATCTGCTCAGTGTGTTCATGAGCAGTTGTTGAGGCCCTGCCCTCATTGACCAATTCCACAGTTTCTCTGCCTGCCATACTCTGGTATCCATCTCCCAGGCTCATGCTCTCCAGCACTTGCTGACTCTGGATGCCAGGATCATAGAACTTGCAGATAATGAATCATTATTGACCAACCCACCACAAGACAAAGACATTCCCTATACACCACCCAATAGTCCTAGAAGCCTGGAAGGTCTGGATAGTCCCAGAGATGACTCCTCTGATGAAGACCCTGACTTCTTTGAGCTTGGACCTGAGGATGGTGACAACAAAGAAGACTTTCCAGGAAATGAAGATGAGGAAGACAAAGTCCCTTGGGAGATACTCGCCCTCCTCACTGATGCCATCCATGACCTTGCCTGCTCCTCTCATTGACACCCCACTAATAGCACCTCCTACACCAAAGTCCAAAAATCAGATCAGTTTGATGGGACTGACCCCCAGAAGCTCCAGACATTCCTAGTCCAGTGTGAACTAAATTTCTAAGACCATCCTAAGGCCTTTTAGATATCCAATGCATTTGAGTTGATGATACTCAACAACTGCTATGGCATGGCTGCTTGCAGACCAGTTATCACCCAATCAATGCTAATGTCAAGCTGGCTAAGCTGGACAAAGTTGAAGCTTTTCATATCTGGTCTAACCTGGTCTCTAAAATCTTTCCCTTGACCTCCAAGTGCATTCTTGATGAGTCCACACTCTCAGCATTCCAGATATACCTATTTAGTTATCCTTGTTCTATATGTATGTTCTATTCTTCACTTACACATAGTCACCAACTAGTTTTCCTCTTGTTCACCTCCATTCCTGTGCTTTGCCTAGGAGCACAGCTCCAGTCTATTAGCATCTGCCCTCTGGACGTTTTGCATCCGTATATGTGAATGGAGGCTCCGTATTCCATTGTACATATCTCAGTTCAAATATCAACTTAGATTCCTCCAGATCACCTTCGTCTCTTTGGTCTGTGACCACATTCCCCTTGAGTCCCCAGACTCTCATCTAACACACCCTCAACCTCTGTTGCTAAGGTCAATCCAACCCTTGCCCAATCTCCACAATTGCAGGACATAACTGGACTTGTGACAACGGCACACCACATGAGGTGAAGCCGAGTCCTATTGGAACTCTGGACATTCTGGAGTTACCCTAAAGATCCCGTGCTTAAAAAAGCTGATGTAAATGTTGGATTCTAAGCCACACATCTCAGACAGTGACAAGGCCAGGTAGTCTAGTGGTTAAGACGATCCCAGTACTAGTGGGTAGTCCCAGGTTTGAATCCTGGTCTGGCCTGATTTTCCCTCTGAGTTTTCCTGTTTTAACAAAAAGGAGCAATAAGGGGGAGATCTCTCAAGGTGTTGTGCAATATGTACCACTGAGCATAGGAAGGCATAGAAAGGCTGAAGGTGATCAGCAGGTAGGAGAGCACGCTCTTGCATGCCACCAAATTTTGGTCCTGTTCACCCAGGACAAGCCAGACCCTGGGCCAGTGGGCCATGGTATGCATGTCCTGGGTGCAGAGAAAACCAGGCAGGGCACCTGCCCCTTCTGGCCCTGAGCCTGTGCATCCACCTGCTTCAACCTGAGAGCCCAGGCTTCACAACATTGGTGGCTTGGCTCATGCCCATTCACCATCCACAGACCCAATGGAGCCAGACCTCCATGGCATGCAGGTTCTGGGGGCTGAGCATGCACACGCCCATGTCCGGACTCCTTAGTCTCTGACATTGGACTCCAGGTATGTGCACATGTAGCCACATCAATTATTAGTCTCTGACATCAGACTCCAGCTGCCCGAGTTAGCTGATTAACAGCCTGTCAGTCTGGGGTTCAGCCTAGGGCCTCCTGGGGGCTGACCTGACCAATGTCAGCCTCCCCAAATTGCCAGCACCATGCCCCAGCCCCTATGGTTGTATGCCTGCAAACTCTCAGCTGTTCTATGTCATATCTTACTGAGGCATCAAGTCTATGGTGCTTCTAGGCAAGCGATGTGCTGCTATGCCCTAGCCCCGGATGTGGGCAAGTGTCATATCCGCTCCGAACTCCGTCCTCCGAACCTCTCATCCATCCGTCCTCCGATCGGACTTTCATATATAAACCCTCTGTACTCCGTCTTTGTACCTTAGTACGAATATCACACTAGTCACCTCCTGACCCTCGTTTGGTCCCCTTCTCTCACTCTCTCGCTCTCTCCTCCCTCCTTACGAAGTACGAGGACTGAACCTCGGCAAGAGCACAACACATAAGTCCTGTGCCAACCAACGTCCTCCTAGGTATCCCGTCTCCTCCCTGTTCCCCGTTCGTCCTCCGATGAACTTCGTACTCATCTTCGGAACTCCGACTGGACTTGAGTCCGGAGGACCCAGACTTAACAGCAAGACGCTTCAGTTTGTCACCTGCTTGCAAGGGGTGGTGCACACTGATGACCTTAATTTGGCATTCTTTTTCCTGGAAACCCTTTCAACCAAAATGCATGGGCTTCATACCTCATTTGAGTGTGTCTGTGTGCCCCCTTAGGTATGCCATCCACTTGGATCCCAGACAGGTTGGGCAAACACACATGCTGAAACATGCCCCCCCACTCTCAATGTTTGCCATCCCAGCTGTTTCCAGTCCTATCTACCATAGCTATGCCAGCATGTTTGCTCAGCACTTGAGCTGTTGGTGGGTCTTTCCCAGGCTAGGTATCCTCAGACCACTATCATTGCTGGCTTGACTGTCTAATAAGCCTTGTGACAGGAGCTGTTTAACCTGGTACATTGTGGTGCATGAGCCTGCTGAGTCACCTTGGTGTTGCAGAGAGCTTCAGAGCAAAGCTGATGGTGTCTCTGGTACCTGAGGTGCCATGTCACTGTTTCCAAACAAGCTGTAGCCAAGCTTTGATAGCCCAGATGGGGTTTGTTGCAACACCCATGTGATGCCAGTGACAGCTCCAACAGAGTTATGGTTTTATAGACCATTTATTCCCTGTAGGAGCCAGTGGCCTCCTATGGGTTGTATACCACCCTTTTTAGCCTGTCCATATATCCATCAAGGCTCCCAGTCATGTCCACAGTTCATCCATATCATCCTGAGGTCAGTATGCTTCATTTCCCATTTATCCATTTATCCATTCTGCCTATCCAGTTCTGGTTTTATATGTATCTGCTGTATCTGGTCTGGTTCCATTCACCAGATTGCTCTGTTTTTATTTATTGTTGACTGGTTGGTTCTACATGTTAACCCTCATTTGGTGTCTGGACTACATTATTTAGTTTTCCTTTGCATTTTGATACTTAGGATTGAGCATCCCTTCATAGTGACAGATCTATGCATTGCAATGGCGCGGGCTGAAGATCAGTGTAGGTGTGCGTGATGTGCGCGGGTTAAATGGATGAGTGATGCAGTAAGTACATGTGTTGTAACTACGCGGATGGGCGAAAAGCCGAAGGGCTTTTCCGGCCCGAAGCTGCTCCTAGTGCTATCAGGCGATCGAGCTGTGTTCCTGTTGGATTAGGAGCTAGCGACATGAGAGAGTCCTGAAGGTTAGGAGCGGCGACCTACTAGTGGGTTTAAAGGGTGAAATTGTTTAGCAGACGGGGGGAAGGATGTAGTGTTGTAGTTGGCGGAAAATCGCTGCGTTGTGTTGTAGGAATGGGGCAAGGACGAGTGCATGATGCCGTAGGTACAGGGTGAAGGAGTTACTGGACCACCGTCCCATTGTCTTGACCACGTCGAACGGGACACCTTTGAGTAGGTAGTACAGCGTGCCGCCGATCCGCAGGCTGTGACCTTTGAGCCTGTTGAATTCCGGGTGTATCTTTCTTAAGGAGTCGATGTGTTTCATCACTTCCTTTTTGGATAGTGGGCACATGCAGCCTGATGGGTGACGCCAGGCAAAGAGGTGTTGTGACCGTTCTGGGTTGTTTATGGTGAGGTGGTGTAGGAGAGCTGCTTTTGGGTCTATCATTGGGTCATCGAGCGGGGCGCAGTGTACTGACTCACCCGCTGTGGTGGTTTTTGTGCGCGGGAGTGTGAAGGTGATGACCGGGAGCCTGTCTTGGTTGGCTGCGAAGGTGAGTCCTGTGCTAGGTATGTGTGAGGTGCAGTCGTACTTGGAGATTGCAGTGACTGTGAATTCACCGAGGTGGGCGAGGGAGAAAAAGGTTGATATCACGCAAGTGAAGATTGCTGCATCGCAGTGATTATTGATGTCTAGCGATTGGTGTAGCTTGAGCAGATTGTCTAGTGTGAAAGGCGCTCTTTTCTGCCGTTTGGAGGACGGGGGTGCAAGCCTGTTTGCTCCCTCTAGTACGGCTTTGTATTCTGGTTCGTTCATGTTCCACTCTAGTCCGTGTGGGATGTGCCATGCTCGGATGGCAGTGGCGTAGTTGGATATGGTGGAGCCTGCGTGTGCCCCTGTGCAACTGGCGAGGAAGGCGGCCAGTAGGTTGGTGGATATCGGGGCACGGAGGTGGTCTGGGATTTGGTTCATGTCGCAGTATAGGTGGTAAGTCAGGAGGCCGTTGCCGTACAGCGTCTTGGTGGAGTCAGCCTATGAGGCTCCGATGACTCGGAGGATGCGCTCTAGGTCGTTGTCCATTAGGGTTGGGGTTAAATTGTTGGATCGTGGGGGTTCAGCTGTGGGTTTCCATAGGAGGAGTCATTGGTTGGCCATACAGTGTGGGCGCAGTGGGGAGGGGGATGAGGTTAGCCCAGGTCTGTAGGGTCTGGGTTTTTGTGTGTCGGTGGGATTTGGGCTCGGGAGGTGCGAGCCAAATTTGGGGGGCTTGGGGTCATGCTTGGCAGAGTGTGAAGCGGATCGCTGCATCTTCAAGATGGAGTAGCTCGGCAGTACATTGTTGGGAGGCATGCTCATCTGAAGTGCGGCTAACATGTTTAATGGGGGGGTGAGGAGTAGTGCCTCGCTGTTGCTCTTTGGGGGTGATTGGGCTGTCGAAGTTGATAACGAGGTCGCTGAGTGTGTGGTGGATGGGTATGGGTGGGAGTAGGAGGTCTGGGTCTCCTGGCCTTGAGATGGGAGGTCTGCTGGGTTGTTGCTGCTGGGTACGAAGCAAGCAATGACGCTGTGTATGGGAGAACAGGTGTTGGCAAGGAAAGAGTGGATGTGTTTGAAGACATTGTTGACAGATTGGTTGCAGTGCTGTCCAACACACCAGCTCTCAATGACACTTGTGTTGTCTCCATGGACGAGAACATGTGTCGGAGGGCTAGGGATGCGGGTGATAGTGAGAATGAGGAACTCGAAGGCAATGGCTTCAGCCCATGCAATGTCTCAACTTCCTCGGTGGACTTGCCAACCAGGGAGGAGGCGCCAGGCTCTCCACCTTTTGCCGATGACAATTCCAATTCCGAGGCCGTGTGTAGCAGTTTTCCATATAATTTTTGCACGTCATTGAGGTGGTGTGTTGGACATGCGTTCCTTTCCTTGATCTTTTTCAGGTATTTGGCTGTCTTTGCTGGGCTAAGGGATACGGTGCAGTCTCTCAGATTCCAGACAAACCCTATGTATGTGGTTTCGTGACTGAAGGGTTGGTCCTTGGATTTCTCCCAGGGTATGCCGAGGTCGGATGATGTACGATCTATGTCAGCGATGTTGTAAGTGAAGGTTAAGTCATGGTTTGAGTGTGGAGAAGAGCCTGAGAGATCGCAGACGGGTCGTAGACAATCTTCATTGTATTCTTCGAATGTCCCGTCTTGGAGGGGGAGGCCCTGGAACCATATGCGGCCTCCAGCGTGTTGCTTGTGGTTGGGGCCTAAGGCCTCTGCAATAAGGGAAAGGGGATACGGACCTAGGTATCTGCCTTTTTTGACTTCGTTGTCTATGATTCTACTTATTTCCTCATGGTAGGTATTAACAGATAGTGCATTAGGTGGTATTTGTGTGGTAGTTACTGTAGGGAAGTTTAAGATGAAACCGTACTTAATTCTGTCTGGTATGTCATTGTATTTTGGAACAGCTGGGCGTCTTGTAGGGGGTTAGTGCCTGTAGCTTTCTGTGCTCGAGCACATTTGCTAGCTCTGTGCGAGGGTGCACTGCAGCCTGAGCACAAATGCGGGAAGCATTTTTGTTGGTTGCAGCCATCTCTTCTCTGCCACCTGGTGTAGAGACATTGGTTAGTTGCCCTTGCGATGAGTTGGCAGTTGAGTCGCTTGGCAAAGGTGTCATGTTTGTCGTCCCACATTCTTTCTCGGTTGCACTCAGCGACTGGGGCAGCATGTAGTTCCGTGCTGAGGCAGACTGCACAGGGCAGTAGGGATTGGCCATCTGTGGGGGGGTGAAAGGATCATACCTGTTTGTGACTGGCTTCATCTTGCAGGACAGGGGAGGCTGGCCGTTTGGGGTAGGGGGCTGGCCTTCCCACATTGGTTGCAGTGCAGGCTTGGGGGGTGGCAGAGTTGTGTTAGACAGCTGAATCAGGCAGCTGGAGTCCAATATCAGAAACTAGTGATTGATGTAGCTAAAAGCGCACATACCTGGAGTCCGATGTCAGAAACTAAGGAGTTCTGACATGGGACTTGCAGGATGTACTCTACATGTGTACATAACAATAAACAATAATAAGTAACGCCACAATGTGGCTTACATGCGAGTTAATAGTGTGACTGACCACATGTGGTCAGTCTGTAGTCAGCAGTGTAGTTATAATGCGTAATCACCAATCTCAACAAGTTGGCAGTTTGGATGGTTGACAGTAGGGCTAGCAGTTTGTCATTGGCCTGTTGGTCACACCGGTGTGTGTCGGGTGTTAGATGTGAGTCGTCCGTAGATGGGATGATGTGGATTTGGGCGATAGGGACCTGGATGCGTGACAGCATAGGTGGTGGGGCATAGGGGCCCGGGTACGTAGTGGCACAGAGAACGCGTAGCAGCAGGTGGAGCAGGAAGGTGTGTTTTCAAGTTGTGCCCAGGTGTGACACGAAGGGGGGAGGTGGTTTGAAAAAAAAAAAAAAAAAGGGGGGGGGGGGGGGGGGGGGGCGGGGGGGGGGGGGGGGGGGGGGGGGGGGGTGCCGGGGGGGGGGGTTGGTAAACGTTTGTGGCCAGGG
>JBBPKS010000538.1:0-11710 GCA_038089355.1 Pulveroboletus ridleyi | reverse complement strand
CTCAGCAATGATAGCATGTGCCTGAAAATACCATGTTAATGACACTCTCCCTACATCCAATAAAGATCCTGTACATTATCATGAAGAGCACTTAATGCTGGATTTGGGGGGAAATTGGTGGAATAATGGGTATTGTTGAAGAGGGTCCTGAATATTTCACAAACTACTGTAACCTAACCTATCCATGTTGGTCTCCTCCTATCAATCCTGAGACCCACAATTGATCACCCTTGTGACATGTTCCATGCTGAATCTTATACCTAGTTATGATGTATACATCTCCCAACAATCTTGCATTATCATAAATGAGCCTCAATCAAGATTAAAAATCAGCCTACTAATTCCCTAGGATCTGTCCTCCTACAGTGCCTTGCTTAAGCATCTGTAGAGAATGGGAGTGAGGTGGGAGATAGCAATGTAGCTAGAGATGGACTTGCCTTGCAGAGTCTTGTAAATAAGGTAATGTTTAGTAAGTCATGAGGCAGATCAGGGGGGTGTTTCACATGTGAACAATCTTAGAGAACAATATCAAGCACAAGCTAACTGATGCCTGCAAAGAATGGGGGTGAGATGGAAGATAGTAGTATAGCTAGAGATGGACAAATTACCCTCAAAGGTCTTGTAAATAAGGTTGTGTCTAGTAAGATGTGAAGCCAATGGGGGAGGTGTTCCACTTGTTAATGATCATCTCCCCCAGGCTTGCCAATGTCTGCAGAGAATAGGAGTTAGATGGGAGATAGCAACATAGCTAGAGATGAACGTACATGTACCTTCCAAGGTCTTGCAAATAAGATAGCATCTAGTAAGACATAAGGCCAATAGGGGGGGTGTTCCACTTGTTAGTGATCTTGAAAGCAGCTGTCTCTCCCATACTCACCAGTGCCTGCAAAGAATGGGGATGAGATGGGAGATAACAGTATAGCTCATCAGGAAATGCAGCCAAAGTTCGTGACACCTGGTGACTACTGGAATAGTCCAGGGCCTCTGGCAGCACCTAGCAAGGCTTCACCAGATGTGGTGAGACTGAGTGAGATTTGAACAAACTTTTCCCAAGGTCTTGCCAGATCTATTGGGTTCTTGCTACCTCTGGTCAGATTCCTGCTGTTCTTGCCAGTGCTGGTGAGCACTTGTGATGTCCCTGCTGACCCTGGCTAGCGCTAGCCACCTCTATTCATATATATCGTCACTCACTCATGTAACAAGTTAGAGTTGAATACAAACAGAGTTGATCCTGTATGGATGTGAGACGAAATATTGCCAGCTACTTGAGTCTGGCATTCTTGGAACCCAATATACCTTCATCCTCGGCATCCTCTGCCTCATCCAGGACCTGTTCCAAACCGATATACCTGTATTCTTCCATCTCATCACCCAGCTCATCATTGATTAACTCCTGGGTGTCTTCGAGCTCACCGTCATCCATATCCTCGTCCTCCTCCTTGCTCCTGGTGTCACCTTCAGAGATACCCAAGTTGCTCATAGGAATATCATTGTCTTCTGCATCCATGTCAACATCTCATTCAAGAGGAAATGATTGTTTGTCGAGAGTCTCATAGTCATCGAGAAGGTAGCACATTGTATCACAGATGGATTTGTGGCCAACTCCTCCACCTCAGTACCTCATAAACATGTCTCAATCGATGGACCTAGAGTACTTTAGTTTAGAGGTTCTAATTTAATTGATTGATTGGACTCACATGTTCATGAAGTACCAATCCCAATTTTTGTTATTGTCACTTTCTCTGCATGCAATCGAGGGTGGTGGAAGATCTGTAGTATGACCATACCAGAACCCAGGAATGAGATGGACCACATGGATGACATTGTCTGGATTCACAAACCTGAATGCATCCTCTTCACCGTGTGAGTAGAATCCCACACACGGTAGTTGATGAGCCGCCCAGCCGGATTTGAGGTTCCTGTTGCATGTGAACCATCGGACCCAGAGGAAATTGATCCGTTTCAGTCCTGAGTCCTGAGTCTCTGGACCTTGATACCAATTGTCGACATGGAAAATACCAATGATGTGGGCATACCAGTATGGGTGAAGGTTTGCAATCCCACTCTTGTTCGAGAGGACCATTATGTCAGCGGATCACTCGGGATTTAGCATGTCCTGCTTGCGACAGAGGTTGTATGTGTTGAAAACCCAGTGATTCTTCTCTACTTCAGGCTAGGGTTTTCATACTTGCTTTTATGTCTCTTTCACCATTTAGGGTTTCCTCTCACTTTTCAGGTCATGTGACTTGATGACATAATTGTCACATGTCCCTGGATAAACTTGGGTTACATAACCCAATCCGGGTCATCACGGAACGTCACCTGATAAGCATTTCATATTGCTCTTACAATACTATTCAACGATATCGTCATTTCATATTGTCAGGTCTGGGCCCTACTAACCCTTGACCCTATGACTCAGTGGCTTATCACAATATCAAATAGCTTATCTTTTACCTATAGCATTTTATGCTCTTATATCTTCAGCCTATAGTGTTTAGCTCTCTTATCTGGCTTATCGCCCTATAGCGTTGAGACCTCACTTGAGGTCCAACCACATTTCTCTCTCATGCTTACACTATCGGTTACATAATCGCCTGTACTTTAGTATATAAGGCAGGCCCTCTGGGGCTTGACTGGTAGGTGGAATAAAGTTTTTTCCACCTCATTAACTGTTACAGATATTAAGTGTCGAGCCTACCTGCTCCGCTAAGTCCTCCACCGATCCACTATAAACTGATTATCAAAACCTTTGCTATATCAAGATCTTCAAGTTCCTCAACACCTACCCTGTTATACGGTTAGTGTTTCTTACTGTTACCTCTGCTAATACCTCGGAACTAGATTTGTTCGTGGTGATATCACCCATGAGGAAGGGCAAGCCATCCCATGAGCCCCAGGATGGTCAGAGGTTTGGGGGCCGTCTAGGCTTAACTCCTTTCCTCCCCTTTCTTCAGTATGTCGTGTAGTTGATATGCAGGATTTTGTGTCAGTAGATTCGATTGTTGATGAATATCAGTGCATTCCACTGCACCTGTGTGAATTCAGCACTGCCATCACCTAGGAACCATCCTAAAATGTGATTCTTTAGCTTTGGTAGGAAGTCCTAGAATATTGTGTCCCATTAGTGACACTGCTACCCAAAGTCTCGAGTAACATACCTGTAAGGCCAGATCATTCTTGTTCTGCCCTAGCCATGTGCTCAGCTCCCAGTACAGCTTTCTGCCCTGGCCTGTTTGATAATGGACCTCCGGGGGACAGCTCGCCAGGAGATTCTCATCGGCACTGGACAAAGATGGTTGTCCTGTTGCTGTGTCTTCTGTGACCATTGCATGGTGTTCCTCATGCATCCTGTAGAGTAGGCGTTTGCATTGCTGGTGCTTAGCAATTGCATGTGTAAATGCAATCTTGTTTGTCCATGCATAGAACTGTTTGATATGACGGTGTTTGAGCTTGCCCTACAATAGATCAAGGGTTGATTAATTGTCAGTTAGGGTAATGTGCTCACTGATTGAGTAGAGTAGTTGTCTGTCATCCCAAACTCCCAAATGGACTTGATGTAGTCACCTAGCGTATGCAATTTGTGTGTTGACATATTGAAGGATCGAAGCTTGCATGCCTCTGCTGGGTTGTCACTTGTCTTTGACATCCCTTGTTGCATTGATGTTCCTTTGCTGGTGCATGCCACACTCTGGGCAGCCTTGCGTCGAGTACAGGCAGCTGTCTCATGAGGGAGATTGTATGTCTTGAACTGAGCACAGCATTCACAGGAAAATCTTCACAAATCCTTGCCCAAACGTCTAGTACTGTTCCCGAAATGGACAAGGGTGGATTCCATGTGCATGTGAAGCTTGCTGAATGAATGCCATGTTGTGAGTTTGAACAAGAGGTTGAGGATGATCAAATTAAAGGGCTCAGGGAGGAGACCATCCAAGACCAGAATTGCACACTAAATTTCTATCATGAGTTAAGTTTTAAGTTTCACACACCAACGCACCTGTAGAATGTCCTTGTAGTCACGAGCAGTGAGCTTTGACAGGTCTGAGACGTTGAAACTGAACTTGCATATTGTATCTCATCCAAATGTGGGTACCAGTCAGAACCTTGATAGAATAAGTATAGCATACATATCCAAGTCCAAAGACATACTGTGCATTGAAATCTTGAATCATATTTTCACCACCAGTAAATAAAATCCAAATGAGGTGGGTAATGGTTGCTTTCCATGCACCAAGTTCGAACTCGTGCATGAAATTGGGGATGAAGATCAAGTAGAAGTTGAAGCTGAACCTACTCAGCCTCTCTGAAAACGTATTCTGGACAACTGCATTAGTAGACGGTATGTATCTGTGCCAAATGTACTCATGTTGGGACAAGGGATGTGCTTCCAATCACTCCTTCCATGGCTTTGCTCCCAATGCTCTGTCTGAACTCGAATATTCTCTTTTGTACATGTTCAATTAACCATTGGCGTGATTCACTGTCTATACATGCCATTCTTTGTCGCACTGACTGATCAGCCTTACCACCTAACTTATGTATCTTCTCCTTCAGAATAAGGCAGCGGGGACACAGGCAATAGAAACTTCATATAAGCTAGTAGTATTCTGTATCAAAAGTCAGAACAATCAAAGTGTACGAGTATCACATACTTTTCGGGATAGTCGGCTGCGTAAGTTAGGACCTGTGGAAAGAGTGGACATGAGACTCCATTGAAGAACTTGATGACAATCCCAAACTCAGCCTTGAGGAACTCATCATCTAGCAGCACTGACCAGATCGCTTGCATGAGTTCACATTTGCAGTGCATGAGCACTGCCGCAGTCACACCACTACCAAATGTCTTCATGTAAAAGTCTTGTATCATGTCCAGTACCTAGAAGCACCTTAGCCTGAGATTCCTGAAGTAAAAGATCATACTGACCTTAAGTATGTACATGAGATGGTGTGCAGTGAACAAAGCAGGTTTTGCATGGACATACTTTGATTGGTTACCAAGATCTAGATAAATTGGCCATAGGGCCACATTTCCAAAACTTGCGAGGTGTGTTGAGTTGGACCATAACATGATTGTTGCGATAATGGTCTCATACCCACATCCATCAACCAGCCAGGAACTTTTGAGTTGTGCCTGTTCCCTAAGTATCGCATTGGCTGTGTATATTTCTGTAATGACACGCTCAGGAGGGTCATTCTTGTCCAGTTGCCAATAAATCTTGTATGGCATAGCGTGAAACGATTTGGCTGCCAGCTCTTCAAATGCACACTTGATGACATCCATGATCTTACGGTAGTGAAGTCTGTCGACATGAAACATGGGTGCTGTGGTTTCCGGCTGCTTAACTTTCTTGCATGGTAAGTGGATTGACATGGATGTCATATACCATCCGTCAGATACAGGGAGTGAGGGACCAGATTGGGTGCCATCCATCCGTTTGGTCTCCCGTCGTGTGCTAAAACCTTGAAGGTCATTCTGGTCGAAATCGTCAGCAAGGATCACCTCATGTACAAGGTGATCAAGGTCTTCCAGTGACTTCTGACTAGAGCTGTTATAGAACCAGTTCATGAGGTGCCAAGTCGAAGTGTTTAGGAAAGGGAAGTGGGTGAGGTGAGGACCCCGAGCATTGTTATCACATTGGAAATTCGAGTCATCACAGAGATGGCTAAGGAGGGTAGAGTTTTCTGGATCATAGGATGGGAGGCTGTTGGGGTATTCACGAAAAATGTCATTGCCATCTACCTGAGTACATGAATCGTGGTGGACTGGATTGGAAGACTGGTCACTACAGTGAGGTGGCCTCTATCTCTGCATCGGCCTCTCCTATTAGAAGATCGTCTTGTTCTACCTGCTTCCCAGGTTCCATGGTTGCTGGATCATGTACCGTGATAAGCAGGGCAGGGGGTTCATCACAATAGCATCGTGGAAGGCGATGATTACAAGCGGGAAGGCCAGATGGCTGTCATCCAATATCCTCACTGATATTGGGAGCTTCAAACTAGGCCAATAATCAGTTTAATTCTCAGATACGATAATATGTAGTTTACCACGAGACTTTGGAAGGCGGCAAGTTGCTGGGCATGCAACTCGTCCTGCTCCCTCTCTCTCCACTCCCTCTCCTCCTGTTTCTCCCTCTCGAGACGGATTTTTGTCTGCTGTTCTTCAGCAACAGCCCTGGTATGTTCTTGATGTTCTTCAAGTAGATTACCAAGGGTAGTGTCCAGGTTCTGGCACTAGCAAGTGGAATGAAGTGCTAGGCCACATTGACCTTTGACAGTCGTACCACATGACAGACAAATGAGTTCAGCCATGAGTAACACTCACTCGTGCAAGAGGGGGATGATAAAGATTAATTAGGCTATGAACCATAATATGAATTAGACTTGTGAGACTACGAAAATTTGCAGCATTGGCAGAACCCGAGAAATTAGAGTTCAGCCACTATCTCAATGCCACTGTCTCAATGCCACCGTCTTGGTGTTATTTTTTCATCTCCGACCATCATGACTGATCCTGTCACTGATGCTCAATCGGCACCCAAATGCCCAGTGGACTTGGCTGATCAACTGTCAAACCTAGGGTCACACAAGAAAAAGAGGTAGGTTTCATTTTTCTGTTGCATATACTCACTCATTCGTTCAAGGACCAATGAAACCACACTGTTGGAGAAAGAAGCATACAAGCTCATGGGAAGAAAGCTCATATGTCTTGCCCACCCATTTGGCATCCCAAATGTATTGCTCCGAACTCCACAGATTGCACAGATGCTCTGTCCACACAAGAAGTTGGAGGTATTTGATGAGGACCCCAACATATAAGTATCAGGCTTTGGGTCAGGCAACTACTGACTCATACAGGATCATTGGTGTGCTACAAGACGGTGAAAGATAGTTAGGGGGTGTGGGGTGATATGAGTGGGGTCAAGTATCCTCGTCCCAAGGGGTTCTGTAGAGGGTTAGTATTGGGGACAGACCACTACAACCAACCTCAGTGTACTAGAGTGAGAAGAGAATGTTCCAGATGATGTTCTGGACAGGAAATTAATAATCTGATCGACAGTGAGGACCAGGTACATGTGGATGTGGTCATGGATGGGACTGGATTGAGGGCGATAGGAGTTGAAGACGTGAAAACTTGACAAAGACGAAGGGAAATGACAAAGATGAAGGAAACTGACAATGATGAAATGGAAATTAATGATGATAAGGGAAATTGATGATGATAGGGGAAAAACCCGACCAAGAACAAGGGTCAGATACGAATGAGGGGTCAAGGACAAGGACCTGGATACTGATGATGATGAGGAAAACAATCTCCAGAATGGTCCAGATGACCACCAGAGGGACTTTGGATGCTGGGAGATGACCAGTGGGTAGCAAACTGATGAGATTCCAGATCTTGATACAAGACTTTTATAGTCCAGGCATTTCCCTGGACTTTGTAGCTATGACAACACCCGAGGCCCTATGAAGGGACACTCAAGTCTAGGCAGCAAGATGACAAGAAACACAAAATATCATAGTCAAAAGTCAAACGAGACTAAATAGAGGATAGGACAGATGAGAGATGAATGTAGATAAGCGATCCGGTTGACAGAACCAAACCGGATAGACAAGATGGATAAACGGATAAACAAGAAACAAAATGGACTGATCTCGAGATGGTATGGAAGGACACGAGACACGAGTGGGAGGCTTGATGGACATCTGGAAGAGCTAGAAAAGACAACCTACAACCATAGGAGGCCGCAGGCTCCTACATCTGTGGGGGACTTGAATGCTAACTGTCCCCAGTCAGGCACATGACTGTGGGAACGACGCACCTCAGTAGTCAAACAATAGCTAGCATGACGTGAGCAGACCATGCTAAGTGTCCACCGCATTGTGTAACAAGCCACAACGCTTTCTCTTCTCTCCTCTCATCTCATCTATCCCGTAACCAACCCACCATGTCTGCAGCCAACAAAATCCTCACACTCTCGCAACTACCTGACGAAAACAACTCACAAACCATCACTCAGCAACATCTCAAGGTGGCCAACGAACATATCCTCATCGTGGCAAAGACAATGCCGGATGACAAGGAGGATTTGGCAGAAGAGCAGATCATGTGGATCAAGGAATGGGAGGAGACAATGGTGCATCGCCCAATTCGTGTTTTAATGTGTGTACCTAACTGCACAGCATTCAAATGCTCTCGACTCCCTGTGTGACGCCCGTCAACATGGGGTTGAGGCTCTGCTGGGAAATGGCATTGCATCTGTGATCTAGGAAGCCAACATGACCGCAAAACGATGGAAGGCCAAGGAAGCCAACCGTCAGAAACAGCAGGACGATAAGCGACAAGCCACAGTATGGCAGACCCAAGAAGAAGAGGCAGCACAGGCCCAAGCAACCACACAGCCCTGAGAAGAGCAAGAAATGGACCTAGCATCTGACGTAGAGACGCAACCCGAGCCAGAAAAGAGAAGGCAGGCCATAGTCATAGAGATTCCCGTGTGGCGGCCCAAGGTATGTAGTGGAAGTTTGACTATAAGGAGTGTGCTTATGAACTCCCAGCGATGACTTCCTGTGAATGATGATGAAGATCAAGACCATGCATGCACCCGGCCTCTCAAGAAGGTTGACACATGGGCAGAATCTGTTGTTCATGACGAGCCATGTGGACTGTGCACTTGGTCAAACCAGGAGTGCCATGGGCTGGAGAGCCGCACCTGCAAGAGGTGCACCCACCTCAAGTCCCAGTGCGAGAAGTCGAGTGGCCGGGCAACCAAGGGTAAGGTGAAGACAATGGTCGAAACGAGTGGGTCCAAGGACCAGAAAGGAAAGGGCAAGGCCCAAGGTAAGTCGTGTCTGTTTACCGCACGTGTGACTAACTCCTCTTCAGAACCAATCAACCGCCCTCATCAAAACCATATCCCAACGTGAACCATCAAGGTCACCGACAGTGAGCATGAAGACAAGTGGGCCGACGATCTGGGACTGTCCAACTGGGAGTGGTGACCATGCAGTGGCGACGTTGATCCAGAGGTGCATCAAGCAGGTCTACAGACCATCGCCCTCCTCGAACAGAAGTTAATCAGTGGCCAGGCCCAAGTACAAGAATCGGGGGCCCAAGTCCAGGAGGCGGTGGCTCGAGTCCATGTAGCAGTGGCCCGAGTCCAAGAAGCATCGGCTGTGTTTGATGAGGTGCGCAGTGAGCTGGCGGTGGTGAGGGCAGCATTAGGCGGATGGTAAGTAGTTGTTCCATTGTAGATAGTTTTGTCTTCTCCTCTCACAATGTACCCATTCCAATCCCGTGTGTCTCATCACATCCGTGTCCATGTCACATCCATGTCCGAGCCAGTACCATCCCTAAGCAGCAAAAAGGGTGTGATAAGTCCAAGATAAGATAAACAGATACAAAAAATCAAACAAAGATAAGATAAGATTGTGCGGGATACCACCCAACTTGTTTTTATTGACTGCTTTCGCTTCTACCCCTGCACGGATAAACCTGGGTACTAGATACGACCAGATTCTAAACAAAATGTCAAGATGTGCATGTGGTCTCTATGTGCACAAGAAAACGAATATTTAGATAGGTTTAGCAGGAGACCAAGAGGGAAACAGATATGGAACAGATATGGATATGTTTTTGGTGCTTTATATTTTTCGTATGTTTTCTGTTTTTATTTTGTCAGACAGACAGTAAGAGAAAGGAAAGGAAAACATATGGAATCTATTGTATGACTGTCTGTTTTTATTGATTCAGCGACAATTGTTCAGATATGATAGCACTGGATGAAACCCAGGGTAAAATGTATATGCAGCAGTGTGATGATGAAATAAAAGAAAAATGGATCCAAGTCTGGCTACTATTCTTCCTTGTCACTGCTCTGTTTCAAGTTTTCTTCGGCCGGATATCCGTCGTTGTTGAGTCCGGTTAGATCTGTTACCAGGATGGTTATCTTGCTTCTTGGGTGGTATGGCAACAACTGGAAGGCCGCGTACCTGAGCTTCGATATTGATCTGTCCAACTCAGCCAGCAGGTATGACCCTCCAGCAGTCCGGCAAAGGACCACCATCAGACCGAGGTATTGTGGCTTCATCTTCCAGTTCAGCTCCTTCTCAACCTATGTGTTGTGGACCAGGACAAGGTCACCCAGATCGAACAACTGGTCCTGGATCCGGTTCTTGAACTGCGCCTTGAATTGTTTGATGGACGCATACCAGGCGGTGATGACATGGTCACGGATAAGATCTATGTCGTCCTGATGCTTCTGGAGCTGGCAAGCTCGCCAAGCAATCAGGATGGACATGGGGACAAGGTCAGCATCAGGAGTGGGTAGAAGGAACATTGCCTCTGCAATATTGAAAGGGAATAATAGCTCAACACTGTGTACCATAAAATAGGGTGAGAGCCCTGTTGACTTCATGATAGTGATGCACTCTGCCCAAAACACCAAGTGGGCGGTGGCTGGCCAATGCACCTCCCCTCCCTAGGAACTTTTGACAATGGCCTCCCGAACATCATAATGATGCTATTCAACCACCCTGTTCACCTAGGAGTTGTAAGGGGAGATACGGATGTGGTTGATGCTGTACTGGGTGGACAGGAACTCAACAGCCTGTATAAAAGTGGGACCATTGTCAGTAACAAGCTCGGATACAGCTCCCCAACGACAAAGGATATCTTCAAAAATAAAAGATGCGATGGTGGCCATGTTCTCAGATTGCAACATCCGCCACTCTGGATACGCAGTCAGGGCACACCGGGCCTGGACAATGAACTGGTAGCCACTGGATCGGGGCATGACCATCGTGTTGATATAAACCTTGTGAAACAGGCCACCAACAATGGGGATGGTGGGCGGAATGTGGAGTTTTTGTGTCTGCCAGACTTGGCACTCGTGACAGGTACAGATGTACCACTTGATGTCATCGACGAGGAGGGGCCACCAGAAGTGGAGCAGGAGGCGAGACCAGATGGAAAAGACACCCTTATGACTGAGATCATCATGGGCTTCACAGATGAGACCATGCTGGCACTCAAGTGGAATGACGAGCTGGTGTTGACCGTGTGGCTCGCAATGGTAGAGCGACCCATTGAGAATAAAGAAGTGGGTGGTGGCATTGATGAACAACGCAAATTCTGCGTCAGTGAGGTCGGCTGGGCAGATGTGAGTGTTGAGGAATTCCTGGATCTGGTCAATCTGAGCATTCTTTGCCACAGCTTTTGCTGAATGAGGGAGCTCTGGATCATCAACTACTGGACCCAGATGGGTAGTTGCGAAGATGGATAAGGGGGGCAGAGACGGGTCAAGACGAGAAAATGATCTGAAACAGTGAGGAGGCGACAACAATGAAGTACGATCATTCAACAAGAAAATGGAAAATGAATACACATCATCTAACCAATCCTCAAAATTATCATCCTCAGGGGGATCATTATCGGATATGGGGTGACAGGAAAGACCATCTGCACTGAAGTGACAGGTAGCCGGAATATGAACAAGACGAAAACTAAATAAGAGGATACCCATGATCCACCGGTTGATGGTCACATTGGGCTGGAGGTCGGGATTATTTATCATCCCCTTGACATACAGTGAGCAACAAAACCGACCCAATGTTTGCATTATTTTGATTGTTGAGCTAATATCTAGAGAACTACTAAATAAAGACCCCTAAACCTTACCCTTGGTAGAAAGCCCTGATAAAGGGCTTTCCA
>JBBPKS010000537.1:0-11711 GCA_038089355.1 Pulveroboletus ridleyi | reverse complement strand
TAAAGTTTGTCTCATTATTTAATCAATAGGTTCATAAATCAATTTTATCATTAAAAAAATTTAGATATTAATCATTATAAAACACAGAATTTTATCAAAAAAGCCCTGGCAGAAAAATTAAAACATAATCTTGGTAAAAATATAGTATTATCACTTTCAAAGATCAATCTTACTTATTTTTTCTAAAATTATATTTCAATCTTTCTACTAGTGTTTTTTGGGGTAAAATTATGTATTTTATGATAATTAATATCTCAATTTGTCAATGATAAAATTGGTTTCTGCACCTAGTGAATACTAGTTGAATACTATCCAAATTTATTTCTTGGTTAAAATATACATTTGTTACAATGTTATATCAATGAAAATTTGCCTAGATATGTAATTTGGTATTTTTAGCTTAGATATCTATTTCACATTGGATCTATAATATGAGGTTATGTTAGCATATGAAAGTTACTATCTCATCACCTACATACATAGAGTAGTGTGAAATAACACTTGTAATAAATTTCACTTGTTTTTCTTTACTTTGAGTAGTGGAATATATAATAGAGAATTTATCCATCCTTTTAGATATCCGGGAAAATATTCCAGATACTGTGTATTTTTGTAATGACAAGGTGAAAGGGTTTTCAGATCCATCTTCAATCAGAGTGAAGGAATACTGAAGGAGTAATATAAGCTCTGTCAAAAGGATATAAATATTATTCAATTATTCAATTTATTGATTTACTAATGCCATTTTCAATGACATCTTTCTGTGTTTTAATAGTCTCTTGGATCTAAAATTAGGACCTTAACATATTAAAAACTATTTTTAGCAAATATATACCATAGAAGTTATATGAATTGAATTGGATAAGTTCTAGAAAGAAATGTATTTCAGTAAAAATATAATATACTATATTTTACTAACTTGAAAGGATTGGGGCTTGGTAACAATCTAGAAAATATTAGATATTAGATATATATATGTAAAACTTGAAGATAAAAAACCAACTGTCTACTCAAATTCAAAATGATATTACTAAGAATATTATAATATATTACCTGCTAAAAGTGATAATAACACATAAATATAATCACAAAATGAAATCTAAAATGAACTCACATCCTATATATTTCAACTAAGTCATATTACAATTTAGAAATATAGCACTGACCAGCTAAAAAAATAGTAAAGCAGATGAAAAGGTATATTTAATAATAAAACAATACTTATATTAGCACCTAATATAAATGAACTAAATTGACATACATTCTATTTTCAGCCAAATATTGAAAACAAGCATATATTTATATTGAGTAAGATGTTAATTTCTTGTTATATATTAACATTATATGATTTACCATCTGTGATATAAAATAAGTATTAGCAAATAACATTGGTTTATTATTATATACCTTCTATAAGTTGAGAAATAGTAAATTAAATCATTATTATATTATATTATGTAAATATACTTACAAACTATTAGTAAAATAGTGATATATGTGAAATATATGTGAAAGAAACCATTATAAATATTTTCATTTTAAGTTCATATTAAAGTACTTACTTGCTACCAACAAAAAAGAATCAGATAAGCAAAACTATGTTCAATATATCATATTACTAACTTGCTATTAATAGGAGAATAGTAATAAGTATAATTCTTGTTTTAAATTCATATTAAATTACTTACTTGCTATTAATAGAAAAGCACCAGAGGAAATAATAAATAGCACTCTTATTTCAGATTCATATTAGATCACTTACCCACTATCAATTTAAAAAAATACCAGGAAAGATAATAATGAGTAGAATTCTCACTTCAAATTCAAATTAAATCACTTACTTGCTATCAATTGAAAAGTACCAAAAGGTATGATTATGAGAAATATTTCAAATTCAAATCAGATTACTTACTTGCTATTCATAAAAAAAGTATTAGAGGAAATGATAAGAAGTAGGATCCTCATTTTAAATCCATATCAGATCATATCTACTTACTTGCTATAAATAGAAAAGTATCAACAGAAATAGTAATAAATAGACTCTTATATAAGATCACTCACAAGCTATCAATTGAAAAAAGCCAAGAGAAATAATAATGAGCAGGATTCTTGTTATAAATTCATATCAAAACATTTACTTGCTATCAATAGAAAAGAATCAAAAAAGACAGTAATAAACATGATTATCATTTTATATTCATATTAGATCACTTACAAACTAGAAAAGAAAAAATCAATGATAAGCAAGATTTTCATTTCAAATTTATATTAAATAACTTACTTGCTATTTATAAAAGGATACCAGAAAAATAGGTAATAAGTAGAATTCTCATTTTAATACAATATCAGATCACATACCTTCTATTAATAAGAAAGTAAGTAATGAGGAGAATTCCCATTTTAGGTCTATATCAAATCACTTACTTGCTATCAATAAAAAAGCATCAGGATTCTTATTTTAAATTCATAGTAAATCACTTACTTCCTATTAATAAAAAAATTTTCAGATAGAATGGAAATGAGGGGGATTTTCATATTATACTTACAAGCTATAGAAGGGAGGAGAGTGTGAATAGGATTATTATCTCAAATCTATATCAAATCACTTACTTCCTATTAATAATAATAAGTAGGATTTTCAATGAAAGTGCATAACAGATTACCCACTTGCTATTAGTAGAAGGATACCAAAAAATAGTGATAAGCAGAATTCTCACTTCAACTTCAGATTAAACCACTTACTCGCTATCAATAGAAAATATTAGAAAAAATTATAATAAGTAAAATGCTTGTTTTAAATTCAGATCCTATCACTTACTTGCTATCAATTGAAGAGAACCAGAAGAGATAATAATGAGTGGTATTTCATTTTCACATCAAATCACTTACAAGCTATCAAGGGAAATTTACCAAAAAATAATAATAAGTAGAACTCTCATTTTAAATTTATATTAAATCACTTACAAGCTATCAATAAGAATACCAAGAGAGGTGTTGATGACAAATATTCTCATTTCAAATTTATATAAGATCACTTACATGCTATCAATAGAAAATTACCAGAAAAAGATAATAATAAATAAAATTGTCATTTCAAACCCATATCAGGTCACTTACCCCCTATTAATAGGATAGCAGAAGAAATAATAGTAAGCTAGATTCTTATTTCAAATGCATATTAAACTACTTACAAGCTATTAATAAAAAAAAGCATCAGAAAAAATTATAATAAGTAAAAAAATTCTTTTATATTTGTTAGACCACTTACTCGCTATTAATGGGGAAATACCAGAAAAATAGTAATAAGCAATATTTTTACTTTAAACTAATATCAGATCACTCACTTGCTAGCAATAGGAAAGTATTAGAAAAATAGTAATAAGTAAACTTCTCATTTCAAATCTAGATCAGATCACTTACTTGCTATTAATATAAAAACACCAGAAGAGATGGCAATAAACAAGATTTCAAATACATGTTAGACCACTAACCCACTATAAATAGAAAAACAGCAGAAGAAATGATAATAAGCAAAATTCATATTAGATCTATATTAGATCAAATCACTTACTTGCTATTAATGAAATAACATCAGAAGGGAATGGTAATAAGCAAAATTCTCATTTTAATTTTACATAAAAATATAATCACTCACTTGCTATCAATGAGAAAGTATCAGAAGGAATAGTAATGAGAGATATTCTTATTTAAATATATACTAGATCACTTACCTCCTATCAATTGAAAATATTAGAGAAAATAGTGATAAGCAGGATTTTCATTTCAAATTTATCTTAGATCACTTACAAGCTATCAATGGGATAGTATACAGATTAATTGTAATAATTAGAAATTTCATATTAAAACACTTACTTGCTATTAATTTAAAAAAACAGGAAAAATAATGATAAGCAGGATTTTCATTTCAAATTTACACCAGATTACCTACCCACTAGCAATAGAAAAGTAGCATAAGAGATAGTAATGAGCAAATTTCTTATTTCAAATTCACATTAGATCACTCACTTTCTATCAATGTGAAAACACCAGAAAGAATAATAATAAGTAGGATTCTTATTTCCATTTCAAACCACTTACTTGCTATTAGTAGGAGAGTATCAGGAAAGATAATAATAAGCAGCATTTTTATATCAAATTCACATTAGTTCACATACCTCCTATAATTGGGAAAGCACCAGAAGAAATAGTAATAGGCAAATTTCTTAATTCAAATTCACATTCTATTACTTACTTGCTATTAATGGGAGAAATGATATTAAGCAGAACTTTTATTTCAAAGCTATATTAGTTCACTTACTTCCTAATAGTGAAAAAGTATTAAAAGAAATGATAAGTAGAATTCTCATCTCAAATTTATATCAATTCACTTACAAGCTATCAGTTAGAGAGAGTATCATATAAGCTGATGATAAGCAGAATTCTCATTTCAAATCTACATTAGATTACTTACTTCCTAATAATTAGAAAGTTTCAGTAAGAATAAATACAAGCAGAATTCTCATTTCAAACTACCTACTTGCTATCAATAGATAAGTCCAAGTCCCAGAAGGGATATATATGAGCAGAATTCTTATTTTAATTAGATCACTCACTTGCTAGTAATTAGAGAGTATCAGAAAAAAAAGTGATAAGTAGAATTTCATTTCCAAATCACATTAGATTTCTTACTCCCTATTTATAGAAAAGTATCAAAAGGGACAATAATGAGTAGAATTCTCATATCAAATATATATCAGATCACTTACAAGCTATTAGTGGAAATATACCAGAAGGTATGGTAATAAGTAGAATTCTCATATCAAATCAATATCAAATTACCTACCCACTATTAATAAAAAAATGTACCAAAAAGGATAATAAGCATAGCTTTTATATAAATTCATATTAGATCACCTACAAACTATCAACAGAAATATCAGAAGAGATAAGTAGAATTTTTATTTCAAATTGATCACTTACCCACTATAAATGAGAAAGCATTAGAAAAAATGATAATCAATAAGATTTTCATTTCAAATCCATTTCAATCACTTACAAGCTATCAGTGAAGAAGTACCAGATAACATGGTAATTAGCAAATTTTTATTTCAAATCTATATATCAGATCACTTACTTGCTATCAATGGGAAAATACAAAAAATTATAATAAGCAGAATTCTTATTTCAAGTTTATATGAAATGACTCACTTGCTATCAATAGAAGAGTATAAGAAGAGATACTAATAAGGGAAATTCTTATTTCAATTTATATTAGATCACCTACTTCCTATTAATGGGAAAAAAATCAGAAAAGTAGTATTCCATTCTCAAAAATATATTAGATCACTCACTTGCTGTTAATAAGATTACACCAGAAAAGATGGTGATAAGCAGAATTCTGATTTCAAATTCATATTAGATCACTTACTTGCTATTAATAGGAGAACACCAGAAAAGATGGTAATGAGCAGAATTTTCATTTTAAATTCATATCAGACCACATACATGCTATTGATAGAAGAGTATCAGAAGAGACAATGATTAGCAGAATTCTTGTGTCAAATCTATATTAGTCTACTCACTTGCTATCAATAGAAATGTGTTAGAAAAATTGGTGATTAGTAGAATTTTTATTTCAAATCCATCTTAAATTACTTACATCCTATTGATAGGAAAAATGATAATAAATATAATTCTCATTTCAAACCACTTACAAGCTATTAATATAAGAGTACCAGGAAAATAATAATAAGCAAAATTCTCATAATTCATATTATATTACTCACTTGCTATCAATAAGTACCAGAAGAGATGATGAGAAGAAAAATTATTAATTTATATCAGTCAACTTACATGCTATCAGTGAAAAAGCATCAGAAAAAATAATAAATAAGATTCTTATTTAAATTTTCTATCAAAACACTCACTTGCTATTAAAGTGAAATCACCAGAAAATATAATAATTAGCAAATTTTAAATTCATCTTAGACCACTTACAAGCTATCAACAGAAAAGCACCAGAAAAATAGTAATTAGCAGAATTCTTATTTCAGTGCATATTAGATTACTTACTTGCTATTAACAAGAAAGAACCAAAAGGAATTGTAATAAGTAGGAATCTCATCTCAAATGCATATAGGCCACTTACTTGCTATGAATAGAAAAGTATTAGAAAAAAATGAAAATAAACAGAATTCTCAGATATATATCAAATCACTTACTTGCTATTGATGAAAAAGTACCAGAAAAGATAGTAATGAGTATGATTCTCACTTCAAATCTATATTATGTTACTTACTTGCTATCAATGGGAAAAAGCCAAAAAGCATGATGATAAGCAAGACTCCCATTCAAACTTATATCAGATTGCTTACAAGCTATTAATAGAAGAGCACCAGGAAAAATGGTAATGAGAAAATTTCTTAATTCAAATTCATATCAGATTTCTCACTTGCTATCAATAGATATCAGAAGGGATAGTGATAAGATTCACAAATTAGATCACTTACAAGCTATTTATAGGAAAGTAACAGAAGAAATAATAATGAGCAGAATTCTTATTTCAAATTCATATTAGATCACTTACTTTCTATAAATGGAAAAATACCAGGAAAGATAATAATGAGAATTATTATTATTTCAGACTCACATTAGATTACTTACTTTCTATTAATAAAAAAGTACCAGAAAAGGTGATAATAAGCAGAATTCTCATTTTAAATCTATATCAAACCACTTACTTCCTATTAATGAGAGAATCAAAAGAAATGATAATAAGTAGATTTCTTATTTCAAATCTATATCAAACCACTTACAAACTATCAATGGGAAAGTACCAGAAAAGATGGTAATAAGTAGGATTTCTGTTTCAAATTTGTAGTAAATCACTTACTTGCTATCAATTAAAGAATACAATAAAAGATGGTAATAAGCAGAATTCTTATTTAAAATTTTTATTAGATCACTTACTAACTATCAATAGAATAGTATCAAAATAATGATAAGTGAGATTTTCATTTTAAATCCAGATTAGATCACTTACTTGCTATCAATTAGAGAGCACCAAAATGAATAACAATAAGTTTTCAAATTTTCATTAGATAACTTACAAGCTATAAGTGAGAATGCATCAGAAGAAATCATTATTATAAGTATAATTATATTTAAAAATATATGAGATCACTTACTCCCTATTAATAGAGAAATAGCAGAATAAGTTCAGTTTCTTTATTTAAATTTATAATAAACAGCTTACCAACTATTAATGATATACATAATCTGTTAAATGCCACTTGATTTCAAAAAAAATGTCAAATTACTTACAAACTATGTTTAAAATAACAAAGCAATTAATAAAAACTCTCCTTTATTTCTTTTTCACTTACATGCTTTATATTAATAGTAATTGCAAAGATAAATATTAGATATAATATTACTTACTCCCTATCATATATAAAAATTTTATCAGCCATTCCTTTTATAATATTTATCATATTACTTACTGCCTGAATATCATATATAATTATTGAATTTTCATTGTTAGTATGCTGATTTTTCTATTTTTTTAATAACTTACCCCCTTTTGATTTTAATAACCAGCATCAATTTATTAACAGTAGTCTTTCTAGACACTTATTAGATTTCTCACCTGCTATTATCACAGAAGTGTAAATATTAATTGAATGTTTTTACTTTAACACATATATCACTTACTTTCTATTCATATCATAAAATATCCAAGTTAATAATTTTTCAATGCACAACATATATCACATACTCTCTTGTGAACCAGATAAAACAGCTAATTAGTGAATCTCATTCAGTTTCATCTTATAATAATTACCTAGTCTCCCATTAGTATTATTTTAATCAGTACTTTATAAATTCTTACCTGTGTGTGTGGAAACCAACTTGCCAGCTCTTCACCCAAATCATAACCCATCCTAGCAGAATCCACATGATTTGCAAAGGGCACCAGGACACTATATAATATCAATATAGAGTTTTTGCATTCACTTACTGTTTCACATACTGTCTGACAGCATACTCAATACACAGCCATATATTTCTTTTCTGTGCTGTGATCAGTAACTTTTGTAATAATTCACCACCCAATACAGCTGCAGTCTGTTCCAGCAATATGTCACATCCTGCTTCTGATTTATCCATTTCTGATAATATAATTAGTATTATAGAATAGAATTTAGGTCTTGCAAATACAGGCCTCCCAGTTTCACAAATGCCTGTGGAGGAAATGGCATCTTGCATAAATCCCTCCATATATTTATGCTGTCAAAGATCTTCTCAGCATTCTTCCTCTGCTTTGCAAGTTGATCTTTCAGGGGCAGTCCTAGATTTTCAGGCTGGAATGCCTGCATCAAAAGTGCATCCCATTTAGTGAACACCACCACAACTGGCACTAAAACCCAATCTGATCAGCTCAGAGGATATTATTAACAAAAATTCATCACCATCTCCAGTGCTACACTCATGAAAAAACCTTTCCTCTGCAACTGTAACAGCACGATGATGCTGATCCATTGAAATACAATACCTGCTTACACTAGTAAGCTCATTCAACCCTAGTCCAATATATCCACTCACCAAATTGCATGAATTTGCTTTCTGAGAAAAGTGGTGCTAGTATGCATGGCAACAAACTTCTTCATCTTCTCAAACTCATCAACAGAGCCAGACTCAAAACCCTCAGAGTCATGAAAGACAAATTTCTGGTTGCTTTTGAAAACCATCTCATGGTTGATATCATGTTCTCCATGCTGTGAGATCCAAGACAGTCTACAAAGACACCACAATGATAATAATGTGCCTAAATACTCACCTCCCTGGATCCCTTAATGTCAACATCAAGCTGATCACATGTCAATATGATTAGCATCCACCATACCCCAGCGAAGTCAACCATACCCTTTCTCCCTGATCATTGTAGATCTCCGGATTTTCCGTCGAGTTGCAAATCTTCTGAAGAATGGTCGTCTTGCCAGCATTTGCCCTACCGATGATGAGAATCCTGAACCTTCCAAATTTCTCCATAAGGCCTGGATCAACATGCTCCATGACGCGAGAGATATCCCTGGGTTTCTTTTGCGTGTTAGTAGCACTTGGATTGTCGGAGCATGGCTCGAGAGAGACGGGATCTGCAGCCCATTCCACAGTCAGATCTGGATCCGCATCCTGGGTTCCAATAGGGAGGGATCCATTGTCTTGAATTTGAGTCGGGATGTCATCCGAGTCGCTAGGGACTGTGACGGGTTGCGCGATGGGTCTGTCGGAATTCCAGGAAGGCACTGGGGACAGTCGGTCTTTACCGAGGATGAGCGATCGGAGCTCTCTGATAGGTTTCTTTAAAGTGGCCTTCATACTGAGAGTGGTTAAGGAAGCTGAAAGATGACTGATGGCGGCTGAGGGAAAGGTGGTGAATACGAACGATGTGCGGAGGTTGCGGTGTTGACGGAAAATGCCGCGTCACTGGATTCCGGAACTTCCTAATGGGGCGAGTTTCCCCCTTTCGATCCCTTTATAATTTGTAGTGCATGTTGCAGGCTCCTGCACCGCTACGGAACAGGCTGGGGAACACAAGTACAGTGGCACGATACCCCCGGATTTTTATATACTACTTAAGACTAATAAAAAAGTATCCGGTTTGCACTATTATATTATTATACTTGGCTTGCACTCTTTCAATTCAACCCTACATTATCAGTAACGTTACACCATACGACTAAAAACCACAGGGTGAGTGCACTCACCCGCCAATTGCCGACCATCGGCGAGTATCCACCGTAGATACGACATATATTCATTAGCCCAGATAAGCACCGGGACACCATTCTTGAAGAAGTCAACTTAGTGAGACGGACCTGTTCAAGGTCATCCTCTTGCGCTGCTATCACCATGGAAATCCCAACACGTCTGCCGTGTTGGCACGAACCACGAGCGCAACATAAACAGGAACACAAAAACTTGTCCAGGAAGCCAGACACTGACGTGTCCGCCACCATGGAACATAAACCCCGTGAGGATGACGAGTGAGGCCATCATGTGGCTAGTAAATATCGAAACAAAACGTCAGCTGGAAGATGGACGACCGACAGCGGAACACAAAGGGGCGAGCTACGAGGACGGAGACGGGAAGAACGGAAATAAAATTGCGCACTATTCGCTCCCTGAGTATGTATGGGTGACGTCGTCCGTGGTACTCAAGAACCAATTAAACGCGAAAACATTCCCGAGCACAATGCCGCCCATGGCCAAGAACACGATCGTCCGAACTGCCCAAAGTCGTCGTCCCGCTTGTCCATTCCCGTTCTGAGAAATGCCGTCGGTCGGCATACTTCCAGACGAGTTTGGACTGCGATTGTACCCCCGAGGTGGTGTCGCACTCCGACTCAACATGCCACTTTCCCTGTCTTCGCGCTTGAAAATTACTGGCATGACGTTCTGGTGGTCTCCCACTCGGGGCGTAGCAATCCTGCAAACAGCTTGTTCAGTCGTCAAGCTCACCTTGAGATTGAACACCCATGCTTCGCCACGACGGCTCTTTGTACCAACCGATCCGTGCCACGAGGAGACTTCGAGGCCCAAAAAGGTATTCGTACGAGCGTTCATTTACTTTTTAACATGACGCGATCCGCAGCCGTCGCATGAAAACATACCTGCGGGGGAAACGAGATCTCCCAGGCGTTGTGGGGCCAAGGCGGTCATACAGGACCTGAGACGGACCCGCTGGTGTAGCGCCGCAAATGACTCGTCAGATTTCTGGAGACCAGGGGGTTATACGTACATACGAGAGGCCCGATCGGATATAATTGCGACCTCGAATTCTGCTGGAAGTGCGGCCCTACAGTCGATTCAATGTGCCGTAGCCAAGTATGAAGGGACGTTCGAAAGTCACCAATAAGACTGATCCCGGACGGCGCCCAAAGCCCACCACAAGTGTGAGAACGACGGGGCAAGGACCGATGCTTCTTGGCCCAGTGACGTACGAGACGATCATATTGCTAGAGTGGCAACAGTGCGCCCCAGAAAAATCAGGTCAGACACCTAGGAACGCCGTTCTGCGCACACAAGACAACGCGTTCATTCGCCGCGCGTGGCCATGCTACGTTTTGTGCCCACTGGCGACATGTTCCTCCGCAGTACATGTTCTCCCGAGCTGTGTTGCCACTATGCTGCGGACTGCGGTCGCTCAGGTTCGATGATAGTTTTCCGTCACGTTTATGGATCCTTGTGTGAACCGTTTGAGTTGGCCCGTGTCGCCCTGTACATACGTGGAGAACAGTTCTAAAGGCGCAGACGTGTTTCGTTTTCGCTCAGCCACGTTCAATGGCAGTGTGGGGGTAGCATCGCAAACCCCGCCTCGGGACGTCCGATCCGAAGCTGCTTCGGCCGCGCGGGGGAGTTAAGGCAGGGGACTACTTACCCTTTTCGCGTAATGAACCCGACGTGTTCTAGTAAAAAGAGACTACCTGTTGCCTGGTGACGGGTGCTGGAATCCCGAGCCACTCGGGCGTTGTCGTCCGGCGACGGTAGCCTTCTACATACGTGCTTTCGTTTGGTGACGACACGCTTCTGAGGAAGAAAACCCAAAACTGCCGACCGTTCGTTTATTTGGTGTCTGTTTGAATTTCTTTGGTTATGCCACGGATGTTTCGAAGATGACCCTATCACTGCTGCCTAGACGTCTTCGGCGT